>JARACY010001794.1:0-51724 GCA_029255725.1 Scrobipalpa atriplicella
GTAAGGCATAGTGAAAGCTATTGACATCTACCTACCCTGCTAGTCTTTTGATGTAGTACCATACGACAAAATTCCTATAGCCAAGGCAACACTCTCTTTACACCAAAAACCCTCAAAACTGGAACAGAATTAAATAAGGCTTGCGCATTGTTGCGCAACACTGATCTTGTTTCGTAGTTGTAGTTCGTATAAAAAGCTTACGGGACTTTGGATATTTATCAGTTGTCAATTAGCACTCCTTGAGTCAACAGTAAAACATAATCATGTACGCAAAGGTAAGAAATTTAGCCCTCCGTATTATTAACATAGGTACGATAAAATCGGCTTGAAACGTATAGCATATTCAAAGTGATTTTGATCAATAACTTTTAGTTTTTCATTATAACTTCAGAATAGCACTTTTGCTATTTCAGAAGCCCATGGCAATATTATGCAAATAAAATTATATCTCCAGTATTATACGATACGATTGATCAAACCAATCAGTGTAAAGATACCTGTGAGACTATTATCTATTCTGTGGTTGAGACAAAATCACTTTGAATATGCTATACGTTTCAAGCCGATTTTATCGTACCTATGTTAATAATACGGAGGGCTAAATTTCTTACCTTTGCGTACATGATTATGTTTTACTGTTGACTCAAGGAGTGCTAATTGACAACTGATAAATATCCAAAGTCCCGTAAGCTTTTTATACGAACTACAACTACGAAACAAGATCAGTGTTGCGCAACAATGCGCAAGCCTTATTTAATTCTGTTCCAGTTTTGAGGGTTTTTGGTGTAAAGAGAGTGTTGCCTTGGCTATAGGAATTTTGTCGTATGGTACTACATCAAAAGACTAGCAGGGTAGGTAGATGTCAATAGCTTTCACTATGCCTTACTTTAAGCTTTTTATCCACTACCTAAATTGAAATACACCTTTAACCATAGGAATTGAATCAACTGGCACGTCGCATGATGCTTACAGTTCAAGATTTATTTTCTTTTTTTTTAAACGGCGATCTTGCCAAACTTAACTTGTAACAATGCCCGCTTACTATCAGAGGGCGCGGTAATATTCAGGTTTCCATTAAACCATCTCTAACATAGGTATAAAGTACCTATATAACTAATAAATTCAGCACTATTTTTTATTTTAACAAAGTTTTGCGATACTTGGACCTAATCCGGTTTTGTATGGAGAAAGGCACCGGTATGACACAAAACTGGACCGGCTTTTTGAATGCGCATTATGCGCAACCTTTTTTGTGCTAAGTATTACATTAGTTATGCGCAAAATGTTTTTTTGTAGTATATTCTACAGGACCAAGTAGGTAAGTAGCCCACACGTAAGTACGTGTAATGATAATGAAATCGTGTGGTGTGTTTTGCACACTAGAAGGGAGGATCAAACTTATTCAGGGAATCATGTACGTACCTGACCTGCTATAAACCTTTAAAATTCAATCTTCTATCTTATTTCATTAGGGTGAAAAAAACAAACATATCATTTATTATACCCAGCGTACTACACATTATTTCTTTCTTCTTCTCGATCGTTTTTATTTTGTTTCGCTTGCGGTATCTTCCCTATTCCAAATCTGCGGGGCCAGCCAATCTGTCGGAGTCCAGAACCTTTGATCGTTTTTCCGGAACACTAATGATTCTCGCGCTCCAATTCACCACCGCTCCTGAACGAACCAGGTATTTACCTTTCGCTTATGTAATATAGACCGCTGTTCAGGTATATACTCGTAAGCATTTAGGTTTGATGAACCTCAACTTTCGGTTACCTACTAGTCGATTTTCAATAACAGACTCGATGAACCCGACTACAGAAAAGTTTCTATAAAAAAGTCGATGCGAGTTAGACTTCTATCGCATGAAAGAGATATAAACGCTGTTAGGAGTTAGGACTGTTGATGATTTGCACCTTGGATTAAGGTCCTTGACCGTTGTCTTTTTAAAAAACTATTTTTGATATTCAATAATTGACAAAACTATGCCCTTTCCAAAAAAGTTTCTATAAGTAGGTAGTAACTTTTACAATCTGTCGACTATCGTTTGAAGAAAGTGCTTTTCTCCTCTGTGGGAAATCTGTTTTCAAACACTAAACTAAAGGTAAGTATTCCAAATTAGACTTCACGCAGCAGCATATACCTAATCGCTGTGACAGCTACAATTTAGGCAACTGTCATCATTTAAATATGAAAAACTGACAATGGAATGTTTTCGGCTGAAGGACTTCTTTCCAACCCAAGACTCTTATTAAAAAACTTAAGGAAAACAAAAGAAAATTGTTTCTGGCACAGCAATCATCTGTTTTTCGACTGCTAAAACAACTTGCAATTGTACCATATAAGCATACTACATACACAAATCACGCCTTTATCCCTAGAGGGGTCGGCAGAGCAAAAACGACCTAAAAAAAAAGTCGTTCCGCCACGTATTACAAGTTTAAAGGGTTATTACAGATGATATTGCTATAGTGACAGGTTGTCATTGTCAGCCCCTCGCCGATAAATTGCAATAGCTGGTTTTTACAGCATGCCCAGGAGGAGATGCAGCTGGCACATTCTATGTTTTTCTATCGCTCCCAGTACAGCATGGAAGAAATAAACCATATAAAGCAATTCTAAGGAAACCTTGCAAAAGCTGAAAAAACAGGGATGACTTCTTTTCCGAAGTAATCAAGTCCAAGATTGTTTGAAGCCTGTTTAAATTAAACATTAAAAGTTCCTGGACTCTGCGACCTACTAATTGTCGAATTTTTCTTTTTCAAGAGAAATTTAAGGTAAAATTAGAAGTATAAATACTCATCTCTTATCGGATGACTGAAAGGAACCTTACCTACGAAACCTGTGATATTAATAAATAAAAATATCCTTAAATTATAAATTAATGTTTAGTTGGTTATACCTACCCCTCGGTGTATACGCCTGCCTCTGTGCTGGGTATATAGGTAGGTAAGTATTCTTAACTTATCACACTTTGCTCATACAAAAATATAAGTAAGTAGGTAAATCTCCTTAGCAGGTTACATCGGAGTCCAGAAGGTCTGACACCTCTAAAATAATACAAATAAATTGTAAAAATTAATGTTTCAATTTACAAAAATGGCACATAAAATTAAAGATATTAATATTACATACCTACTTATTATCAGACTGGGGACTGAACAGGCTGTTATAGATAGAGAGATAGATAGATATAATCAGACAATCTGATGTATGGATATGATACGCTCATTGCAGATGGAAACTTCACCCGTATGGAATCGAAACGAGCCGGAAATTACTTCGACTCGCGAAATGAGTCTTCAATGTATGCGATAGCACAGTCTGAAGCTGAACCTTCGTCTTCCCGGGGCGTCGGTTCGAATACCAGTTTTGAAAGATTTCGTTTAAAGGTTTTTTTTTTAAATGAATAGATAATGAATCACGTGTCCTCTGAATAAACGTCGGAAGCCGACGGTTCTGTCCGATGCAGCTAAACACTATACTTGAAAAGCCTCTACCATGTAAAATGTTTTTCAACTGTTTGTTTGTTTCATTCTGTTCTGTATGTTTCTTGGCTTGGGAAAGTAGAATCATCACATCAGGAGAACCATCTTCATTTTGTTTTAAAAGAAAGTATCATTGCGTTTTTGCAATAAGATACAAGTGCAGAAAATTGCTTGAAGGCGGCTGCATTCTCTGTATATTTCCATATTCTATCCGTTTCTTTCATATCTTTGTATCTTTTTCGCTTTTCTTTCCTTCTTTCTTTCTTCCTTTTTTTATCTTTATTTTTTCTTTTAATTTAAAATCTTCATATATCCTAGTGAAGATACCAGTTTAGTGATTACATACGGAGCCGATGGAGCCCTCCGAAGCCCGAGCGAACTTGGCACATACTTGGTTGACTTTGAAGTCTTTAAACTATTCCAACGGCTTGATCGGAACACGGAGCAGATAGCTACGTTCTCAACAATGAAGGAATAGTTCGCCAATCATGTTAGAAGTTCAAGTGGAAATGATTATGATTAGGCGCGAAAATTAAGAAATTAATAGAAAAAGAAAACTTGAGTAAATATATTTTTTTACAGGAACTTAAAGATTCCCTCAACTTTCAACTTGGGTCTGTTCTGAATTTGTATTTTTAGGGATCTAAACTTAGTAACACATTGCCTTTATAGGTACTTCAGCGAATTTGCTCACTGAACTACTATTATACTAAAGTATATAGAATAGCTAACAGCTATTACGAACATAAGACATGTCCCCAGATTTAGATATGGCGTCTGCAAAATATTTCGTCCGTATTTAATTTTATAGCGTTTATATTGAGGTAATTAATTATGAAAACTTATTATTGATATTAATATACGGTGCGGTAAAGTTTCTCACCTTTTCCCTTCTTTTTATTAAAATACCGAGTATGAAAACTAGTATGAAGATTGGTGCAAACACCAGTCTTAAATGGGACATAAGTGTTTGAATGATGTCTTCTCCATACATTATGGCTCAGTGAATTTCAAGCACAGACATAGCATTCAAGAGTGTTTTAAAACTATCAAAAAATTAAGATTCAGACCAACCATCTTTTATTTTCACAGGTATCTGGCATAACCACGACAACACAGTGGCGCTGAGCAACTCGCGCGGCCGATAGTACCGCGGGGGGGGCCACGCCCCGCGCCCCGCCACCGCCATGGTCCGCGACAAGAAGCTGCCTGGCAAGCAAGACTCGCAAAAATGTAAGTACCTAGCATAGGTAAAGCTCTGCTATACAAGACAAGACATAATAAGACCACTGGTAGGACATTATATCAGCAACTCACTCGGCCGATAGTACCGCGGTGGGGTAGAATAGAACCACGGTAGAATGCATAATAACAAACAACAACTCAAAACAATCAGAACTTGAACAGACGACTCGATCCTAGACTTTACTAGAACCGTTTCACAAAGAGGTCCATCGTAATCCATCCTTGAGAAGGATAGGAGAGGAGATACCCAAAAATAAACAAACGCTTCCGTATCTTATGTAGATATTAAATTACCGTTACAGCCTTTTAAACGAATTAAAGAGTCACTTAATTCAGAAGTACATAATTTTATACCTTTGCATAGTTAATATTTGGTGCTGGCAGCTTAACTACCACTTAAAACATTTAATTTTACTTTAGCTCCCAACCAAAAGCCAACTACATAACAAGTTTATGAAAATGAGTCTGAATTGATACTATAAAGGGGTCTTTGGGGAGTAAAAGGGGTAGGTATAGAATATACTAAGGCCCGTATTTATAATCAGCTCTCAAGAGTGACAGCGAGTTTGAGTTCGTATCAGAAATGTCATTCCAGTACAAAATTACGTGTCAAATCAGCACTCAATATTGCTTTCAATCCTGAGATCGCTTTATAAATACGAGCCTTAGGTACTTGGTCTGGTAGGTACCTCAGTAGTTAGTTTTGGTACTCAAAATACTTTTGTCCAAAGCTGAAATGTTTTTAAAAGGTTGTTTGAAAAAAGTCTGGCCGATTGTTATTAAAGAGATGAAAAATAGAGTAGGTTAGTGTAATAAAGGATTTAAATCCTTTGCGTTGAACCATCCGATTCTTACCAAACTAAGGCCCGTATTTATAATCAGCTCTCAAGTGTGTCAGCGAGTTTGAGTTCGTATCAGAAATGTCATTTCGGTATAAAACGATCTGCGAAATCCATACTTAATATTGCTCTCAATCTTGAGATCGTTTTATAAATACGAGCCCTAATATATGTAGTACTAGTACCTAAACGAGATAACAGATATTTAATAAGAGATTATAATTTCAATTGATTACCTAGGCGTATGGTACACCACAGAATAGAATATAAGTGGTACAACCAAACACCTTGTAGTCTTGAAAAGGGCAACCCTTGTATCAAGGACGTCATCTTATTTGTACTACGCCTTATCTGTGCCCGCCAGCCGACCGTTAAGGCAGATTCGCTCGTTTGTCACGATTAGTGCTCAATTTGGTGCAAAGTGCTATTTACAGGGCCAATATGGGTACACAAAGTCCGCATGTTGTACATAATCATCATCATCATTTCAGCCGCTAGCGATCCGATCCGGAAAATGGCATTACAGGCTAGTCTACCATGGATAAGTCCGGATGAACGATCCTACCTCCTTGGTGATGGGATGGTGATAAGTTGTTCAAGGGGCATGTTATAATACTCCCGCTAGAATCCGCTGCCATAAGTAGTTCGCCCTGTAGTCCACTTTGGGGCAGTAAGTAAGTACTGATATTACTAAAAAAAGAATTTTAACATAATTGCGCCTTACTATGAAAAAGTTACGCGCAATTGGGTTTACCGGAGATGGCTACCTTCATAATGGAAAGGCACTACAAGAAGTAGAAAAAGCTTTATGTCGTTCTTGCTACTCGTAGCACTATGTGACCTTACCTCTGAGAATATTTTTTCCCTGTAGGTAAGTAGAAGATAACTTAATTTAACAAACTAAAAGTTATATAGGAGAAAGACGTGGGTCTGACATATCATTCCCCTGGAGATTACACTCAGCGACATGTCTACGTATCTCCTTTCATCACAAATTGGGTCGTTATTTTCATTTATTAATTTCAAGTTACCTATTACCTATATTAATAAAAGCGTAGCTGTAATAAATGTTTAGCCTAATTTGGAAATTATACCTTTGCACTGTTTGAAAATAGATGAAATATAAACTTATCATAAGTGAAGATCACAGACATAATTTTCCAACCACCACCAACTGATTTTCACCACGGAAAATGCAAAAATGGAACAAGTAAAAGCAAAGGCCAATAAGTACTAGCTTAAAAGGAAGGCTTATCTCAGAAGTTCATAACATTTCACTGCGAACATTCAGGCTCGTAATCGTGGGTAAGGATAGCATTATCCCTCTCTGCACAGAGCCCAAGGTATATAACCTCTGTTGCCTATAAGTTTTCCTACCTATTGAAATATAGGTATTTCCGTTATTCTGTTAGAGTGTAGGTATGGCACTTTACGAAGGGCGTCAAAGCCTCGTAGTACCTACTGGAAAGAGTCCTTTGCTTTTGGTATGAACTAACGAACTTTACATACAAAATATTTACGGTAAAGTTTCGTGCAATTTAGTGAGGAAGAAATAAAACATGACCCTCGATCCGTTGATGGAATAAGTATTTAGGTGATGCTGATTGAATTCAAAACCATCATAGTTTCAATGAAATGTGCTTGATAATTTTATAGTTACGTTACATTATGCATACCTTCCTATTCTACCTAATCAGGGTTAAGGTAAGAAGACAAAAATCAATCCATTGAATACTTTTTTCTAGAGGAAAACGCCAATTTGTATTCTTTTAAATTTGGCAAAAAGATAGAACAAGGTCATTCTTAAGGAAAATAACTCATTCCTACGAAAAAACCCATTTGAAACTGCAAGGCAGTCAGTATACCTACCTATATGTTTTAAAATAAGTTTGATTTGGGAATATAGTTGTTTGCTTTTGCAGAAAATGAAATTGCTATCGCCAAATTATTTGCAGAGGAATTTTAAATCAGCAGAAAACAGATATTTCGTCGACTAATTTTGAATCAGAAAGAGCCTAAAAGCTTTTTTTCATTTTATTAAAAAATATTGCAGTAAAATTGGCTGAAATGGGAACGTTTAAAATTTGAATGATAAGGCCGGAATATTTTATTATTTTATATTAGGTTACGAATCAGCTAAGAAGGATAGATTTTTTTTTATTTTTACTTGTAACTTAATCAAATAAGAATACTTTTTGAAAAGTAAGCTACCTAACTGTGACCCTAACTAAATAATCGTATAAAAGAGATTGTATTCTAAGGAGGATAATAGGTTGAATTTGTAAGTGTTTTTTTTAAATCTCTCTTTGTTCGATTAATAAACTTTAAAAATCCCGGAACTCTGTCCACTTCCGTCCGGAACTGATAAAAAAAAAATATAGGAAACGAAAACGAATCGAGTCGCTTCGTAAACTCGTAATTAAACCATCTATCTATCTTTTCTGAAAATAGTTCTAGTAGGGGAAGATTTGAAAATGAAATGCTACGCACTTATAGACATAAAATCTTTTTAAATGTAGAGTCTATTTTATTTCTCCTAATCTCTACATGTACCTAGTTTATTTTTGTTGTTATTAAATCAAAATCCTTATTATTTAATCAGGCAGCTCAAATACTTTTTGTTTAAATAAGTAAATGACTAGAATCCCACAGTAGGATTCATGTTTTGTTCTCCAACTGCGTCACAGATTGACTGCCCTCCAGGGAAGTCTAGCTGCCATGACATCCACAAACAAATCGCCTCTTCTCAGTGTAACTGATGTGATACAATACAGGAGTGATCGGGGTCTGTGCTAGCATTAACAACCTACGAACATTTAGGCCCGTATTTATAATCAGCTCTCAAGATTGACAGAAAGTTTGAGTTCGTATCAGAAATGTCACTTCAGTACAAAACGACCTGTCAAATCCATACTTAATATTGCTCTCAATCTTGAGATCGCTTTATAAATACGAGCCTTAGATACTGTCGTGCGTATATTCTACCTTATACTTAGTGTGGTGGTTTCATTTCATAGAATAAGCATTAATAATTCCATAATTCTTTAATATTACTTACATTACAAGTGGCCTGAGCTGAGCCAATAAGCTCAATTTCAGTTATGGTGCGATATAATTTACAACTCCCCAGGGAGCTATTGATTACAAAATAACTAGGAACTCCTAATAATAATTATTTGACAAAATGAATACCAGATTACTTAATTGCAGTATTTAGAGTTACTCGTATTTATTTCAGAAGCTTGAATGTTTTTAAATGAAATAGGTACCTATACCTACCTACTTACTTCTCCCTTTTTACCCGAATGCGCAACGCAAAGGAGGGTATTTTTGCATTTTTAACATAATTTTACCCACAATAAAAGTTTGTCAAATGTTCATTTTTGACGTAGATTGCCTCATACATTTACGAGGTGCCTTTCAACATGTTTCTGTGGCTGAGTTCTTTGGTTGTTTGCTTGGCCATGGCACAGGGCTCCAGGTCTAATCAAGTTACCTTGGTGGAACATACGCTCTGAGACAAGTTTATTAAATTCACTCCTGGCTTGGGGTTTGGGGGTCTCAAAAGCAGAATTGGATTACGAAACTGTTACGTCATCATTTGGACAGTATGTTAATTTTACTGGCAGTTTTCCTACTTGACTTGCTTATTATAAAACAGTTTTTTTTTTTTTCTATACTATAGGCTGGGAGCGAACAGAATATTCCAACTGCCCTTCCTCTCGGGCAAGCTGTAAAAACCAGCAAAAGGGATTCGAGGGTTACAAAGTATTGTAATTTAGGCGATAGGCTGATAACTCATTACAACCTGAAATTGCTCTCAATATTTGTCAGACGTGGCGAAAACGCTTTTGCCTACACCAGGCGCTACTTTATGTATGTATTGTATGTATATGTAGTTTGTATTTTCTTTTTGACGTTTAGAATAAGCATGCAATTGGATATTATTTGTAGTTTGATTTCAAGCTTTTATCGGTGACATCTCCCGGGGTCTGTAATCCGACAACCAACAGAAAGGGGGCAATCGAAATTGTTCGCTGTGGTTTCAGTATTATTTGCTGTTTATTTCTTGCCGAGTGGCTTGGGGCTTAAATCGGTACCTATCTGTAACTATTTTGTAAAATTTGATCACATTTATACGTCACAGAGTCAAGTTGGCTCGTTCCGCAAATAGATTCCACAAGCAAACATTATTATTTATGTTGTTTTAGCGGGCAGGGTGTTGCCAGCCCCTCGATATTGGCAAATAAATCAACAGCTTTGTCAACGTATGCCGGACCGTTTAAAAAAGTGTTGCAAACTCATCGAGCGGAATTGATGTTTCCAACAAAGACTTAACTAATTTGTCAACCAACTTTATGCTCGTCTGAAAATTGCTATGTAAGGTAATTTTAAATCAAACAAGTGCAAATATTTAAGGCGATGATTAAAGCAAGAAACTATTTAATGTTTTTTTTATACGCTAGTTTTCGAGATAACGCAATCTAAAATTAAAAAATGAGCAGAAATCGGACATCCCGTTTGTCCCGTACATCTAAATACGCACACTAACATACTCCTTCATGACATTACATAATATAAAAACACAGAGTCTACAATCCTATACACAGAGTATACTGAGTTCAGAAAATAAGTATAGTGATACAATTCTTGTCGATTGCAAAATACATACTTACAATACCTACAAATACGATGACATGTGGTGTCCATTTTATTATTGAAACTTTTAATTATTCGAAAATGCACAAAGTTAGAAACACAGTAACCAATACATTGTGACTTTAACTGGATGGGAACTGCTAACTATCACCTACGAAAATTGTTTAGTTTTAATTATCTTGTTAGTACTGCATTATTCCTTGTTTACACACTGGAACTGCATGTCCCAACAACACTGTAGGTACGACTATATACGTACGTGTGACGTGACGATACCTCCAACAAACTATTAGGTATTTTCATTAATTCAAGCCCAGATTTCAGGCATTTTGCAGCAAGTATATTTTTTATAGGTAACGGAATCTATGAACCAATTTAGAGTATTTTGGATCTTATATTATAATGACATAATTAATAATTTATTATGTATTATCTTCTAATCTTAAATTTTACCCAACGTGGCAATATTTTTGCGGTTTTTAATAAACGTTCATTTAAAGAGAGTGTGCCACTTGGGAGCACAGTTTAAAAGATATTAATTTTATCAGAGCTCCGTCTTATCCTTTTTATTAGCCTCCTGTTTTAAATTTCAGTCCCTTTTGGGCAAAAAGGACATTTTGATTATTTTCTTCATATTTTCTTATGTATTGAGCATTAAGTATAGGTTTCTTCGAATGTGTTTTTCCTCTTTCAATGAGAGTGGATAAACTAAATAACAATATCAAAAGAAGAATTATAAAAGAATATCACAAAAGGCCACACAAAAACTTTCAACATTTTCATAGATATAGGTATAATATTCAGGTAAAAAAAAAATGCGGAGTAATTTAACATGACGCAGTCTACCTTCTAGGAATAGAAAGATTTCCGCTAGTACCTTGGTGAACTAACTACTCTAAAAAGAGAAAAATAAATATTTATTCACATTAAAAGTTATAACCAATCAAAAGTAGAACTACGAACATCAAATCACAAACAGCGACATTATATTTACATTGTAGTTTGTAACAGTTACAAAACTAATTTGTATTCAAAATAACAAACCCTCTGTCCTAAACAACTATTGTAAACTCACTCTAATCAATATTTTAGTGAAACGTAAATATTTACGGCCGGAATTGCGGACGTCCCTTACCTTACCTATACCAATGTAAAGGCAGTAGTTTCAATAAATAAGGCTTCGGTAACCTATACTATTTTAATACATGTGTTACGCACAATCCCCGAAATCGCCCATTGGCCGGAAAAAAGGCACACTTCGCGGATTGGCAAATTCAAAACGCTCAATGGCCGAAATGAAAGGACAATTCGGATATTGCGCGTTTTGCTCTGCCTACCCCATTAGGGATAAAGGCGTGATTATATGTATGTATGTATGTAATATATTCTACCATGGTTTACCTACCTTTCGTGGGTAGGTACGTAAATCAGCTATTTACATGCAGAGTGCATGCAGACAACGATTCTAAAATTCATAGTCCTCCTCTCAAACAATTTTGTGTCAGCACTGAAAGCTATTTTCATATTATTTTACTAGAAAATACTATATGGCTTTCAAATGAAACAACCAATATAGTAACAGTTATTTTTCTACAAATTCCAGTTATATTCAAGTAACAAAAAACTAGCGATATCCGCATTCGACTCTATTTACAATGCAACCTGCGCGTTAATTTTTTTTTTTTAACACAAACCGTTCACCGGAAGCGGCAAATTTTTATCGTATCTTTTCTCTTTTACAACAAAAAGCATTTTTTAATACTTTCAATATTTTTACTGTCGCAAAAGAAACGATAGATAGTCTTTACAAAAAGTTTCGAACCTTGGACCTTTTTATAACAAAAAAGAAACACAAAGCATAACAGATTGTTGATCGGATCGAAGCGCTAATTTCTCCAAAGAGTTCGAGCCGAGCTTTGATTAATTTGATGAAAAATGACGCAGAAATATTATAACTGAAATCTGAGGAAAAATGTCTCAGATTGTCAAATAAAAATGGTGGAAATTTTAATCTGCAGAAAAGAAAAGAAAGCAACTTTAGGTCCAATATATATTACTACGAGATTGTCGGGAGCTTGTAAGTTATTACAAAGTGAAAATTATGTTTTGTTCTTCTTTCTACATATTTTTGAGTAGGTTTATTTATGTAGGTAAGTAAGTACCTATCTACGCTAAATTCTCTAGTAAATTAATACGATAAGGAGCACCTATACGAATAATGTCGGAATAATGTACTCGTGATGTGATGACTGATAAAGTGAACTTACACATAAATAAACACCGTTTTACAAAATGTAACCAGTTGAACCATCAACATTTTATTTTTCAGACCGAAAGGAATTTAGTATTTTGCTCTGCCCAGACCAAAGAGTATTAGTAAGTAACCAATGGAGTGAGCATTCATACTTTTCTGTTCGAGACAACTCACCGCTTTTCGGCGCGGGGGGAGGGAAATTTCCCGGCTGCTATTGGTTGACGCAATCATGACGCAATGCAACTGATTAACTAGCCAATCAGTGTGTCAGAATACTGAAAGAAATATTTTGACAACCAACGAAAGGAGCCACTGTTCGGTGCAATGGTTCGGTGAGTGCCTTCTCCGCCTTCTTCCCCGCATGCCTACTCCACCTATTATCCTCCTTGGCTCCAGACTCTACACAATACAAAGCAATGACGTCACAACCACAAGTAATGGCCGAAGATAGCCGGAGCGCGCCCTAACGACTCCGCAGAGAGCGATGCTATAAAACTGTTGGTTGTCTTGAGTATTCCTTTACGATGCTGAAGAAACGTATGTTTTTATTCTGGTACGTCTTTAACTTACCTATTTTAACCTGTAGTTGAAAAAAACAGTCGTTGAAACCATACATTTTTTAAGATTTTCGCATTGATTCGTTCTTTATCATCTTTTACATCTTTCATAATAAGCAGACCAGCCAGACCACCCCTTACATTTTCAAAGTAAGAGATTATTTTTCTGAGCTCCTTCCCTCATCAAACTTTGCATCAATACTTGCATAACGGGTGTAAGGGACAGCTTCTCGCAAACTGATAGGGGTTGCTCAGTCAACGAAACTGAACAACTTTTATCAGGAAAGGTTTTTTTTCCATACAAATTGTCAGATCGATGTAGTAATTTTGTATGGGAAAGTCAATTTCCTTTTTATTTCCTGAAAAAACATCCTGGCGTAAGTTGTTCAGTTTCATTGACCCCCGTAGAGTCAAGATTAGAGGCAAAAGCAAACACATCCAACAATAATAAAATAAAAACTTTTTAGGTAGGTACTTACGCTTATAGCACAAAAAGCATTCGCCCGAGAATGGTCTACTGAATACGTAAAAAGGTTGATTTAAGATATACGGTTATTATCTGGACCTGTTGCTTGTCTATCTGTAGTCAGAGCCGGCGGAGCTTTGCCTGGCTTCGGGCCAAAAGGTTCGTATTATACCCCATTTCGTTCTGCACAATTTCTGCTGCGATAGCGATTCGGAAACACTTGTTAACTCGACAGGCTGAACTTTGTTTTGCAGTAGATTACACTTTTAAAAGAATGGACGATAAAAGAAGGTGTAAATGACTTTTTGTTAGGTCCGTTTTATATTTTTTAGGTTATGCCACTTGTGTTTCATGCGTTTCGAGCTACGATGACCACTGCTCAACATACAGATAACTGGTTTGCTAAAAAAAAGACTAAAAACATCTAATTATTTTTACTATCTATATAAATGAGTATCAAATATTACAAAACCAACTTGAAATTTATCAGTTCATTTCTTTAACTGCCTCATTTCCTGAACTCACAAAGCATGTAGTTTTTGGTAACTTTGCACAACTCGAACAACAATATGGAGTCCTCAAGTTTTCAATTTCAAGTCAGCGACTAGCTTACACTGTTGAACTGTTCATAAAAGGCGCGCGCGGCGTTCAAAGCGTCTATTATAAACTTGTCTTCACAGGGGTTCACATCGAAGAAAAACGCACCACATTTGAGTGTCTCTGAGCAGTGTTCATTCATCACATTGTGTCTACAGCAGCCGAGGATGGCTCGAGCGCATGGTGACAGGCGTCGGGGCTTTAGTTGCTCCCCGCTTCGAACTTTGAGGATGTAAAGGAGCTCGTCGTAAGAGATGTTTGCTGGGGTGGCGAAGGTGGAGGGTTTGACCTCGGGCCTGCAGAGCGCTTGCGTCAGAAGCGCGCTGATGACGAAAACTGCCGTGTGCATCTTCATGACTGGAATAAAGAACCAATATTTTAAAAATGTCTTGGTAGGTAACTGCGTGATTGAAATAGTGAACTCTTTTTTTCTAGCGTTTCTTATAGAACCAGTTCTTTTAGCACGTTGGGATTGTACAGCAATTATTTGCAATTAAGAGCCCGGATACTGACTATACAATCTTTAAAATTACAAGGCATTTACTACGTCGTTTTAGTTTAGTAGATTAACAAAACAAAACATTGTGTTTTGATTTCTGTAATGGGTTTTAAACTTGAGCTATAATTAACCGAAATCTAAATCGAACTAATTTAACAGTCCATTATGTATTTAACTAATGGTTATTATTTATTTATAAAAAAAGGAACTTGCGTTCAAAAGTAAAGTGAATAATTTATGCAAAGCCTGTATAGGCTGTATGCAACCTTTTCTCCTGGACATTGGTGCCGATTCTGTGCTGTAGAGTAGACACACTTAACTTATTTAAGTTTCGTTCTGTCCCTTTTTATTGAGGAAGCAACACAACATCTGATTATAATCCTGTCAAAGTGACGTTTCTCGCCTTAAATAATATGGCATGCTAGATGGTGTCGTTTTGCTTTAGGCGTTATACGTCACTTTGACAGAATTATAATTAACTGTTGTTCCATCTCTATTTTATTCAAAGCTAAGAAAGTGACAGGACCAAACTAAAAAAGGTAAGTTGTGTCTGCAACTGAATCGGCAGCATTGGCACCATATTCAACCGGCTCACGATCGACGCACTTGGGTTTCCCCACATCTTGATCACAATGCACACGTCTGCAACCATACAAAATGTATGAATATAAAAACACCAAGGTTAATAGCCGTTTCAAAAACATATTACGGCCAAAGTTGAAGTTTTGTATAAAACATGATTTTGCGAAACTTGACCCTAATTTAACAAAAAGAGCGGTGTTTTGGTCTAATGTAACTAGTTATCTACCTATTATAATAACTTTATACTTGGTACCATACCATGAAATAAAAATAAAGAAATGACCACTGCTGATAAATAATGACTTGATATGATATCCGCATTTTGTCCCATTGATAGAGTCTGTTCGAAAAGAGAACATGCATAGAATCGGAGGGCGCACATTTGTATTAACTATCCCACGGCTGGTTGCGTGGCGTTTATGCCTAGGTCTTTGACCTAAAACCTCCAAAATTTAATGTAGAAGGTTACTGTTAAAGACTTGGGCATAATCCTCACGAACATGACCAAGCGACAGTTAATTAAATACAAATGCGCGCCCTCAAATTCCATGCCTGTTCTCTTTTCGAACAGACTCTAGCGATTCGTAGTTGCAAAAATCACGTCTTAACTAATGGATATAGACTTATTTGTACCATGTTGTATCTTTACTTATGCATATTACGTCTATTTTGTAATTAATTTTAAATTACTGTTGTCTCTATGTTGTACCTTCAGTGTTGTCCCATTGTCTCAATATTTATGCACATTTTTGGTACAATATTCATGGGCTTCATTTAAAACTTATGGATGAGACGGCATTGACGATCATCCGGAAGACCTTGCAAGTTCATTCACTTGACACTTTGACATCACTTATTCACTTCTTACTCAGCAAAAAAAACTATATAATAACTTCTAAGTATCATCTCTTAATTCATACACTTACCTGTACTTCTTACGTATGCGCCGTTCACTGGGAAGATATTCTTATTTTTTTATCCTTTGATAATAATTCTGGTTTGTTTATTTTATTTTACAAAGATATAAATGGTCTTAAACAGACGTCTGCGCAGGCTCGGTAGACCGAGTCCTCTGACTGTAAAGTTGATGATACGCGAATATTTACATAGTAGTAACCTCGTGGTCAGTTCGGTAACATTTATTTATATTTCCTCGAAACTTTTTTTGTTTTTTTCTTGATGGGGAAAATGGCTTTTTTTATTTGCGATAGGTTTACCTTGACTATCGTCTAGGTCAGCGGTGACTGGGATAGGGTCAACAATAGAGCTAGCTTACTCGGCCTGTAGTCCTATAAAGGCATTGGAATTTCCATACACCGAAGGGCCATAGCATACTGATTGGCGCCTGACTCTGGAACATGGATTGAAAGCGTCACCCTATTCAAAGCTTACCGCTGCTTATTATGTGGGAGCTTTTAACCGGGATTATATGAACTTATACCTACCAGTGAAGCCTGTGCTGTAATGCTGTTGCCTGGGGTGGGCCGGTAAGATGTAGATTTGATACCATTCT
Source organism: Scrobipalpa atriplicella (assembly GCA_029255725.1). Taxonomy (NCBI): domain Eukaryota; kingdom Metazoa; phylum Arthropoda; class Insecta; order Lepidoptera; family Gelechiidae; genus Scrobipalpa; species Scrobipalpa atriplicella. The sequence continues at coordinate 16,701 of JARACY010001794.1, forward strand.
ATCAATGTAGAGCTAGCTACATAGAATAGAAGATGGTACATACACACGGAAGGCTACAGTGTTATTCACATTTTTACAAATATTACAATTAATTTAATATTGCTATTCGTACTTTAATAAATCCCAACTATTATTTTAATTCAGATCTCTACAATCCTATCTCAAAATTTTATGACAGTGAGTGAGACATTACTTCTGGGTTTATCAAAGGTTGACTAGAAGTGATCCCTTAACGGGCTAAGGGCGCCTTTATATTGTACCATTACTTTTTTTAAAGATAATATTCTTGTATTTTAATTTTAAGAAAGTACAATAAAGAGTTCACATAGATACTTTTTAAGAAAGGAGAGTTGGAAAGTCTGTTATAATATTTCTTGCGACACCAATGTTTTTTTTTCTAAGAACAGGCTCAATCATTTTGTAGCATGCAAATTCCCGCGTGGTTCTAAGTAAGTCCGGACCACGTCATGAATAAATCAGTGACGCGGGCCGGATCAAGTTCAGAGCAACGTCCAAAGTATTACATCGTGTCATTTAATATTACCATTGATAACTGGATTCCGCTGTTGACGTCATTCGATGACCTAAAGAATTTCTAATTGGCGTAAACTGGCGTGAATCTTTTTCTAAGCTACTCATACTCATATACCTACCTTACGACAGAGGAATGTAGAGGTTATAGTTAGGTTATAGAAACAAAGGTGATGACAGAGCAAACAAAAAAAAACGATAAAGACAATCAAATTCAGACACGCCATATGCTACTAAACATTTTAAAAGTTTAGTTTTTTGTATACTAGGTACCTAAAATGTTAGGTATATAAGGTCAATTCACACCGGGATGCAACACGACGCTGCGTGAAGATGCATCTCGTTGTACCACATCACGACGTGACAGGCTGCCTGCACGTAGGTCTGCACCACGCTCCTGAAAAGTGCGCGCCGCGTCGTATCGCGTCGCGTCGCTTGCCGAGTGCTAAGTGACTGACCCTATAATATATTATAATAAGACAACATCTTAAAAAAGAGCGTGTGTGCCGAGCACACGTGTTAGAAGTGAAACTTCTTTGACATTTTTGACTTCCGTCCCCCACCCAGTCCATGACGTTCCGTGACGTATTTCCGTGACGCGACCTTGAAATTTTAGTCCCAACGCGCCTAAAGAAGTTTTACTTAAAAAAATAACAACTTCAACTTATCTTTGCTAACACTCAAATCGTTAATCTTTAGATCTAGTTTACCCATGTGATTGACGGCACAGCTAGCTAGGAACGCTAATTAATAGCTTAGCACACTCAACAGAGCTTCCCTAATAGCTAGCAGCGTGAGGCCTGATCCCCATCTAGGACACCTAGCACAGAAATATACAGGGTGTAAAAAAATACTGCGTTCCTTTAAACCACATGTTCTACTAATGATAACAAACATCTTTCGCAAAGCACAAAAAAATTCTAGCTCGAAATAATAATTTGCCTTGTCCATACAAAATTGCAAATGAGGAGAGCATCGTTGTATGGAAAAGCAAATTTCTTTTTTTTTTATCTAAAATTGGGAAAGTTGTTTCGTATCATCAGTAGAACATGTGGTTCAAAGGAACGCTGTACTTTTTTTTACACCCTGTGTAATAGTACTAACACCTAGCAGGAAACCGGCAAGCTAAGACCTAGCTAGGCCCCAGCTTAGTGTGGCTTAGTACCTGCTTGCTGTTTACTATTATATTACAGTATGCTTTGTTGCTTGAAATTGGTATATCTAAAAAATGTAAAGTTTTTTTGTAATTTGGTAATTAGGTACACCTTCTTGGTGTGGTTACATTACTGCCTGCAGTTAAAATTATTGTTGTAAAAGAAGCAATATATAAAGATTAATGAATATCCAACCTTATGCTTCATTTTATTGCAGCGCAGCTCATAATATGAATGTATCTATAGAGATATAAAAATATGATAATATCACTCTTCGATGTATTTTCATGTTATTTTAGTTCTCATTCATGATCAAATATCTTGTAGAGTCTAGAGTGTTTAAATGTAAACCTTACACTAGTACGTAAAACAAATAAAACATATTTTTAAGCAGTTTATTGAGTTGAAAATGCACGACACAGAATATAAATAAATTAATAAATAAAATCATGATTTAACTGCAATCTCAGAAACTAATTACACGTGTAATTGAATGAGTTTTCGAAACATACATTTATTTTAACATAGTTAACTACTTGGTACCCTTTGTACATATTCTCTTTTGTATAAATAACTACTGAGGAAGATATTATAGAATGAATCCTCGATCCTTTTCTTTGATTCTTATATTGTTGTAAAAAAATCTGCTTTAGAAAAATATTCCTAATACTGCATTGAATTTCGATAGATTGACTACCATTCCTAACTATAATAGTATCCCTAAAAATATTTAAGACTATAAAAATGAATGGCAAAGCGTACAAAATGTCACATTCTTCAAGCTTGTGATTCATCTAATAATGCATACTCGTGAGTGACACAACTATGTTTGCGAGATCGAGCCAGCATTACTTATTGAACTTTAAACCTAGCAATTTCTAAATAATAATACAACCATTCACACTACACGTACAAGCTTTACATAATCGTAAATCACGCGGGTGACCTCACCCTGTCCTCTGACCGTAAAACCTCGAGAATCTGTTAATAACTTGCAAAATAATTTGGGCATCGCAAGGATTTCCGTACGATGTCGGATCTGGGCATCCATTGGCTACAAAACAGTCGTAAGTCACTTGAGCTTGATGACAGCAGCTGAGTACAGCGGCGTCGCAAACTGTGGGTCGAGTTGGAGCGTTCGCTGATGCTGGAGGCGCGGCAGCAGGTGCAGCAGGCGGAGTCACTGTAGTCGTGGTCGTCATCTGATCACGGCCCTCTTGGTTACTCCCATGGTCAACAGCCGGAGGTGGCCTAGTCATTGTCCTGTTCGGTCGAATCGGTTGGAAAGAAATAGGCCGAGTGAAATCTTCATCTTGTCCATCATCTGTCTCCGTCTCATTTTGGTTAACGACGATTCCCCAGTTCTGATTTGTGTCGTCCATGTCCGGGAAACGGTTTTCAATATCAAAATCCGTGCCGTTTTTGTTAGGTTTCGGGGTGGTACCCTGGTTTGGAGTACAGCCACATCCGATTTGCGGTACGAATACTACTGGGAAGAGAATTGGGAATGGTGGTGGAGGCGGAGGTTGACTGAAGTTAGGTTGAGTCCTTATCACTCCAGCTATATCTTGAAGTCGTCTGTAAATCTGCTGTAATGGATCCTCGCCATAGTTGGTTTGGTACGGATCATTACTGTTTGGATAACTTGGGTAAATAGGTGGATTTATCGGTGAAAATCCAAAACCATAGTTATAGTATCTTTTTTGTCTCTGTCCTTGCGCTTCTATCTTATCGTTATTTGTGGCTTCTTCGAGAGTGAGAGGTGCATCAAGTTTGACATCTGCAGTTTCTACTTTAGCTATTTCTTCTAACTTGGTGAGGTCACTGGAACTTGGTGCTGCATTTACAGACGTAAAGATGAGAAGCACAACCAGTAATATGAGGTGGAACCGCTTCATCTGTAAAAGAAGAGAAAACATTGTTTTGATGATCATTTTCCATTTTCACCTAGGATTATTCAGATGCTATGTATTTTCGTTTTTATCTTGATTTATATCACGCTCCGTCACCAATAGTGGGTAAAAAAGCGAGGGTGGGATAATAGGCGACCTTTGATCGGGTTCAGTCAAGTCGGTTCCATTTTCCTCGACCGGCTATGGTTCGCCTTAACGCCTTAAGTAAATTCTGCTTTTACGTTGAAGCTGTTAAATCTTTTGATACTGTAGTATTCCAGTGTCTACGTTATAATACTTATAATGTAATAATAAAAAGAGATAATCTCATTTATGATTATTGTACGTTTGTCTAATAAAACGGTTATAAAGAGACGAAAAGAGTAATCCAAATAAAAATAAAACGAGATCATATTTTTGCACAGAGAGTAATTCTGATGATTAATTGTAAATTATTAGGCTTTTAATTGATTATGATAATATTAAGTAGATAATTGACTAATTTTGCACCATCTTACATCGCATAGCCTATAATAGTGAAGTTCAGGAGTCAATAGATAGATATTTTTTCTTCTGATTCGCTACCTATTGTCTTCAAGACAATCGTGTGAGATTCTTGGACACTGCTTTTTGTCAATGGATTACTATAATCTCACAATCCTACTACTATTTCGGGTGTAAGTGACTGTTCATTAGGTTCCAGGGGTTCCAGTGTGTTAACGGAAGTTATTTTGCCTCTCAAAAAACCATGTCGTCGCCAAAGTGATACAGACAACATTATAATTTATTAGTTAGATTAATAAAATTACTAGTTTTTTGCCCCCAGGTTTTGATCGTGGTTGAATAAGTAAACATGTACCCACAAACACAAACTTTCACATTTAACTATTTAAGTAGTGTTATGTGATCGCCCCATGTCAGGGTCGGCTCGTGCCGTACACTATATGAGCTCATGATGAATGATGTGATGATGTTGTGTGATAATACAGTTGATTACATACATTTACAGTTGTAAATACTAGGCACAAGCGTTACCTTCCTAACCATCTTCTCTGGCAATTAAACTTTTAATATAGCTTAGACTAATATACGGTTTACGCTCGAGGTAGGGTTTCAAATTCAAATTACGTACCCAAATCCGAGACAGTTATAAATACTTGATGAGCAGATTGAGGTGTTTTAGAACACTATTCTCCTTAGCTAATCTTAAATAAAATAAAATAGAAAATCAATTTATTGCCAAAATTACATAATAAACTAGAACATGCTGATACAATATGCTTACATAGGCAAAAGGAGCTGTCTCAGCTTATCCTTGTATGGAACGACGCGGTTCCATACAATGCTGCTTTTCAGTCAGCCCCCTCTCCCTAAGCTGTAAGGCGGGAGAATCTTACACTGGTGAAGAGGAAGACATGATGTTCCTTGCCAAGTTAGATAGAGATTAAGACTTATTCTTCCATGCTGGACTGGGAGCGATAGAAAAACATAGTATGTGCATCTCCTCCCGGACATGCTGTAAAAACCAGCTAAGGGGTTCGAGGGTTTAAATATATTGTAATTTAGGTCAGCAATATACAGATCTATCTTAAGCAATCCTCAAAACTTGTCAGACGTTGTGGAACGACCTTTGTTCGGGTCGTTGACGCTCTACCTACCCCATTAGGGATAAAAGCGTGATTTATGTATGTATGTAGTCTAAAAGGAAAATATAGATCTCCGTAATCGTTTGTGACTCAGTATAACCGTACAGGGACTTATGATTTAATCTTTATTCGAAATTGCTTTATTCTGCTTAGGAGATGTTTATGTGATATTTCCATTCCAAATTTTATTATTTTTATTAGTGTCAGCATTTTTTTTCCGACATGTCTAAGAGTTTCAAAATGTGTAAATTTCCGCAGCTTTTTAATTTACGATCAATTAAATGACTTAAAGAGCCAATAAGTATGAATTAAATTTATGGGTCTATTAAACAGCGATTTATTGAGAGCAATAAAATAGTGTTAAAATTTTCGGAAGGTCATCAAGTGGCGCCAAAGCGCATTTTGATAGATTAGCTACTAATTATTATAACAGCATAATTAGTGAGTAAAATGTAATTTACTGGCTTCATACTATATAAAATATACTGTTGTCCCAACACTACTTTATCACATGTATCAGTATTGTCTCTTTGTATTTGCAAGTAACAAAGGCCACACGCCTGTTGATAAATTAATAGCAACGCTCTTAGCAGTAATTGAGTGAACCACAGCGCCGATTGCTTTACTTATTCATCAGGCGTTTGGTTTCGTATTCACTGGTTTGGGGTTCTTTTGAAATAAGCATTTAAAGTGAAATTGAAAATAAGGACTAATCTCCCGCTATATTATTCATAATTACCTAATTTCAAACATGATGATTTGGTACCTATGTTCAGACAATTCGTTCTTAAAACCTTGAGACCTCTCGACCTGTAGAGTAGAGGCACACAATAGAACCGATTGGACCATATGGGGCTTACCTACTGTCGAACACGACACGACACGACATATTTTTGGTAACGTTGTACCCCGCACTTACACCATAGCGATAGTGTGATGAAATCTTTGTTTTTTAGGAACTTAATAAAGCAAAATTGAATGATAGGTTTATAGAGCCACAGCCGTTTATAACGGAGTTTGGTTAGTCTTTCGCCCCTTTCTTCTTCTTTTTGATTGGCCAATTTGATTTTGATCCAGGTGATCTTAGGTTTGTATATTTACGATGCAATCTCAAGATTGAGAGCAATATTATGAACGGTTTTGACAAGCCTATTTGTACTGAAATTACATTTCTGATACAAAAACTCAAACTCGCTATCAGTTTCAAGAGCTGTTAAAAGTGTTACCGAGCGGGTATTTTGTCCAAGCGTGGTTTTAGAAGTTTTAGAGAGTAAAGGTTTCAGAAAGCTTACCTAATGGGCGCTTTTCCACTAGACGGCACGTCAACGGCAACGGCGACGGCACGGTACCGTCGACGATATCGTAGGTGAGATAATGTATGAAAATCAATGAAATTATATGACACGCTTTTCCACTTGACGGCACGGCACCGTCACGGCATGTCATCGATTCCCATAGATATTGTCACGTGATCGTCGCCGTGCCGTCGCCGTTGCTGTTGACGTGCCGTCTAGTGGAAAAGCGCCCATTTAGTTGTGGTTAGCTGTACTACCTACATAGTGAAGTGCAGTAAATCGATAGGTCGTTCGAGGGCTTGTTAGCTCCAAAAAGAAAGTTAGATTCTCTGACCAATGTGACCAAGCAACTACGAGTGGGATTTCCCACTGCCTCTCGTATGAAATTTCTGCTTTCTATATAGGGAGTAAAGCTGACCAAACTTAAGGGTGTCAACTTGCTTATGAAACTGAACAACTTTCCCCAAATAACATTGGCGAAATATGACAAAAATTGTGTCAGCGGCTCAAGACATTTTGTATGAGAGGGCCAATTTTTCTTTCATATCTCAACCTATATTCCTTGAGAAAAGTTGTTCAGTTCCATGTAGGTCATATCCCAAAGATTGGTCAGCAAATTTTTACTTCCGCGTATTTATGTTTAAAAATTTAAATAAGTAGTAATAACAAGTTTTATTATTTTCTTTTCAGTTACAGCAGTATTTGGTGTTACTGTGTGTATGCGTGAAATGTTTTGTTAACAACGCTTTCCAAATGCCACAACAAAGGTAGACAAACTTTAATTTTTATTCTTGGCCTATGCACAGAATGCCATGTCCCATTTTACGTGCATAAATGCCTGTTTCTAATTCCACGCCGCTATAGGAATAAGAAAGCGCGATAATTTCTCATTTCTCATCACACACAGCTGGTGCTCTGCTCCAAACCCGTTTAGTCTGACCCTTTGCGAATGCATGCATACATACATACAAACATTTATATATATAACGGCTGCACTCAGTAACGAGGCACTAATGGAAGCCTGATGAGTTCTTCAAAGTTTCTATTATAATAGATGAAACTAGGGTTTAATTTAAGATCCTAAATAAATCTTTTTTGAAGAGAATCACAGAAGAGTAAAAAGAACTAGCGCTCTTCTCAAATCAGTGAAGAGAACCTGCAATTATATTCAATCAATAAATTAAAAATGTTGTTGAATGGATTATTTAAACTATTTGTGCGACCATACCACCTCACCACTAACAAAGCTCTTTTTTTATATGCGAAACATCAAATACATCAAAATAGTTTAACATATCTTTGAGATCAAAGTTGATCCCCAGTCTTTGACACTTCTGACAAAAATTTAAATTGGACTCCAATTCTACTTACTTAATAATTAACTTGTGCTTTTATGGAAGTTTGATTCAGATGATTTTTACTTTTTCAAAGAGTTTTTGTAGTAATATACTTTTAATGCCTGTAATTTTCTACGTCACTCTAAATACGAAAGGATTCAACATCTTAGAAGACGACAAAAAAGATCAAATTATACATCTAAATACGTACATTTCAGTTCAGTAAGGGTCGTATTTATAATCACCTCTCAAGAGTGACAGCGAATTTGAGTTTGTATCAGAAATGTCATTTCAGTACAAAACGACCTGTCAAATCTAAACTTAATATTGCTCGCAAACTTGAGATCGCTTTATAAATACGAGCCTAAATGTACGTCTTACTCTCAGAAAACCTCACTTTGAACTGATGTGAATTGTACTGTACCCACTTTGCTGAAAGGGTTTCCGTAGAAAAACCTCAGTTTTTTTTTATTAAGAAAGTCGTTTTAGTTGATCAAAGGAAAGCGAGTTCAAATCTGTAAATTAAATGTACAATATTATAAATAAATTTTCGCACTTGATTTAGAAACTACACTTTTTGATTTAATTATTTATTAATAATTAAAACGTCAAGTTCAACATGATTAATTTATTAGTATTTAGTACAAAATGATTAAAACATGTTGTAAATAAACTAACAATTTATTTTCAAGTTTAATTTAGAAATAATTCTAGTGATTTATGTAGACTCATGAAAGAGCGATTTTTAAAAAGTAATTACGTTCCTGTCAGTAAAAACAATTTTACCTCGCAAGCAGTTTAAAGCACTGTATTGAATTTCTTTTGTTTTATGATCATTTTGAGATTTTACGAAAGAAAACTTTTTTTTTTTCTAAATTTAGAAAAAGTCATCATTTTAATTTATCATTCAATTTATCTTTCTCCTGCCAAGAATTTATTTTCTAGACCTTTCGTACATTATTATTATATCAACAATTAATGAAAGTGTAGCTTTTGAAATAGGCTGAAATATCTTGATGATTTATTCAAATCAGCTCAATATTTTTTTGTTGTAGCAATATTGTAGTGTACTATAATAGTTTGTAAATAAAAATAGATCTTACAGCAGATAACATCCCAGGAACTAAGACTGCTAGTGTGCTATTTGTCTAGCATTAGCAATTAATCTGGCCTTCGTACCTAGTGAGGAAACCTTTTACATTGTGTACAGTCCGTGCTTCCGTTTTTTTCTTCCCATTATCGCCTGTGCCTGCCAATTTGTGTAATTCTGCGATTTTCCGCGCTTATTATTTGTTATATGAGTTTCTGACGCGCGTAGGTAATGTAAAAAAAAAACCAGTTTTACAATTTTAGTAACTCTGATCATTCCTATCACTGTGGAAACTATGTATATCCTGACGTAAATTAATATTAGTGACATACTTATTGGTAGATATAATTTTCTTTCATAGTTTAGAATTGCAAAGAAATTACAGAAAAATACATTAAAATGTTTTATTGTCTTTTTATGATCATGTCTTCCTTTCCTTCACACAACGAGAAAGATCCCTTTACACGTACTTTAACTCATAATGATGCGCACGCACATAACTTGTTTACGTCTGTATTTAATGTAACTCTTAATGACAGTGTTTACAAACACTCAATTCCTCACCTTGGAATATTTCGGAAAGCACATCCACAAAATGGAACTGGCACAAAACAATAACACTGCCGAAAACCAACACAGATTCTAAATTCAAATTTTTATCGTCTCGAATTCATCGTGTTACTTTCGACATCGCGTGAGTTTGAATTTCGAATGTTTCCGTGTGCGGCGCGCGCGCAATCCGCGGCTTCTGCTCTGCGATTGAGTGAGGCAGCACGCCTAACACGGACTATCGAGGTACAGGTAGTGAACGTTCTAAAAACGGGCCCATCTGCTTTTAGCGAAGGACGAAGTTTTGGTTCAATTAAAAGTTTATCTGAAAGGGGAGTCACGGTGGCCTCGTTAGACTGAGTCTGCTGGCTCAGGACAGCTTACTTAATCGCTGTAGGTTTTTTATCTTATAGAAATATAACACTTTTCTTATCCCCTTAAATGTTTTTTTTTTTGTTTAATGTGTAAATAGTTTTGTTTAGTGAATAACTGAGGAACTCAAATCAACCACAGAGCGAGCTACAATACCAAAATATTATATAGGAAAAAATAATTGCGTATGCAGTTACCGATATACGCTAACCTAGTCAAAATCACACCAAGGGAGTATGATAAAGGAAGCATATAGAACGTCCTAGAATTAAAAAAAAATAACTTCTCTAAGTAATGTTTACTTCTAAGGCCTGTCTTTCAAAGTGTCCTCATCTTTAGCTCTCCAGTGGTTGACTTCTTACCACCTATCTAGACCATTTTATAGTAAAGACTGCCTGATGTGGTAAATGCGGCTTTTATAAGAAAATTATATAGTATCTGTTTTTTAAGATGTAGAAGGAAAGGAAGTGACATCGGTGGTCCGTTGTTCTTTGCTCATACAGATTCAATTAAAAACAAGCTGAGATGAGAGTGTAGATCACAGCTATCACAAGAATGCTGCACGCTTCACCGGCGCCTCTCTGTCAGACACACGGTAGCCGAACACCGTTACTTGCCAGACTCCAAGTCAAGGCCCGCATCCACCCACTACGATGGAATAACACGCGACATAGAAAATTGTACCGATTGTACTTCGCGCACATGACATGACTCGGGTAGTCGCTGTGCAAAATAATTACTTTTTTTTCAGCCGAGCAGCCCAAAGCGAGTCTTGCAATCTTTGTTTTGTAAACCTAATAATCTGCTCTCATACAGTAACCAAATAATTAAAACAGGGTCAACATTTAAAATACAATCCAACTAGAGAAAGAAATGATACAAATTTAAACTGAGGTATAACAAATCAATCAATCACAACTAGCATCTAGGCATCTTTGGCGCCAAAGTTGATACTTCAATTTTAGCCGGTGGACGCAAACCTTCAAGCAAGTCAACTCATTTGCTCCTCAGCTCACCCACGATGGTACAATACATAACGGGGACAGCACGGAATCAGGGCATCAAGGTACCTTGAAGATGACATACATAATGATAGAGATACGGTGATAAATTAACAGTTATTAGGCCTATATCTAGTGGTAAATATTGGTCCACTGCATACACAGTTTGTAAATGTATACAGATTCTTATTTGAAATGGTTGAATATGGATTTACACACATCAATATTTTAACGGAATAAGTCATTTAAGTTAATTTAATTTAAGCTCATTCTATGAAGTTATTTCAGAACTTTGACAGATGACTCTTCAATCAATTTTTGCTAAATAATTACCTAGATTTCAAAGACCAAAAGCTTTCGCAAGTAAATCTGGCACACTGAATTTTCCTTTCTTTGACGACCTCCCGCGTCCACTTTCACTATATTTAAATGGTCGAGAATCAAGTTTGCAAAACTTTCTTAGGAAATGACTCAAAGAGACAACAGCGACGAAGTCATAAAAAAACTGAAGTGAAATGCAATGAGGATAACCACTAAATTCAAGAAAATTATATGGAGTCATATAAAATGTACGCATTGTGAATACTTGGTAATAAAATGACTATCATGCTTGTATAGGTCACTATCACATTTATACTTTTCCTTACTTTCTTTGCTCAAAAAATGACCTAAAAAGGACAAAAACTAAATACTTGACACTTAATGTTTCCGGATGCATATCATCGATCCAAATCTCTTCAAAATATGCGTAACGTTCTACTACCGTCGACTCTATCTTTGTCATCTGTGATCTCAACGAGAGTCAAAAAATACCCATAATTCTTTTTTAACGTTTAAAAAAACTGGCGAATGACAAAATCCTTTTATTCGCATAATCTTACTATGTAAACATTACGCGTTTTTTGTTATACGCAACACCAGCATGCTATGTAAATCTACTGGTTACGAAAATGTCTAACATTTTCTAAGTTTCTTAACAAAATGGCTTCATCTTTCCATACAAAAGAGTCGTATGAAATTATCATAAAGAATGATGCCTATTACAACATGGTGTCAATTTCAAAGGGCAACCGCGATGCGATCCGTGATTGACGGCTTTTGACATTTTTATTTTATGTCAAATTTCTTTGATACATTTATTTGTTATTTTTACTGCGGGGCATGTACTTTTTGTACTGTTGCGGCTGGATGATGATGATGTACTTTCATGCATTCATGCGCGATTTTATATTTGTAGCTATACAAAACCATAAAATGAACCTGCTATCTCAACCCGGGATAACTGTAAGAACAGAATATGAATATGGAATATGGACAAAATGGCTTTTGTTAAGTCGATAACGCTCTCTCACTAACACGCAGTATCGAAATATCGAATGTGTCTCTTGCTTTGGTCTCTAGTAATATATTACCTAAGTAAGTGCTACGATGCCCGCTTAACATTAGGCGGCCAGTACCTATTCTTTTTATAGGAACACAAACAATATGCTTACATTTTTTTTTAATGCTATAGTTTGAATCTATTTGGCAAAATAGCCAAATATGTTTCAAGGGGCACTGGTCGTTTATTTATAGGAGGTCTTCAAGATCGAAGGTCAAGGAAACCAAAAAGGTCGCTGACATCTTAACATGATTGATTATATAACTCTAACACGAATCCCACGTATGTTCTATCGTAGGTAGCAAAGATGCCATTGTGTCTTTTTACAAACATTTTCTTGCATCTATTTTATGAATATTAACAAAATATTTTTAATTTTGTTTCAGGTAAGCCATGATCATCTTTTATGAAACCGGTGAATCGTAAAAGTAGGTTTAGATCATCGCTAGGTGCATCCAACTAACCGATCGTTGAATATTTCGCAGGTCAGTATTTCAAATAAGTAATATCACCTTAATTTGATAGTATAATATTATTATTATGTTGTATTTGTACATAAAAAACACGCAACACTTAAATTTATCTTACAATCATACTACAAGGATGTTTTTTACTAGTTAGTTCTACATTCTTTCCGTATCTAAGTACCTACTTTTTGTTGCATAATGTATTTAATAGTTGTATTGCACTTGCGTATTCACTATTCCTAACATAGTTGAATAACGAGGTTAATTCGTTGTTACACCGGTGAATATTACCTTCTAGCAATATTGTTTGTAAACAGTAATTAAATTAAATATGACCTAACATTTACATTTTTCATAATGGTTCATAGTACGCAAATGCTTATCTTTCAAATTTATGCCACAGGATATATTTTATCCAAGATTGCGCTAAAAATGATTTTTAAAATTTTGAAAACTTGTCAGACGTGGCGGAACGACCTTTGTCTTGTTTTTGCTCTGCCTTCTCCATTAGGGATAAAGGCGTGATTTTATGTATGTAAGAAAATTTAAAAAATAACGTTGTCTTTTCTTTCTACATTGGAGTGTTTTTTTTTTTTAAATACCCAGTCTACAATACTGTTTACTGAAAATTTAACCTCTGCATATTACTTCACAATAAGTATAAAACTAGCATTATTGTATGTAGTATTGAGGAGAGTTTATTTCCTCCTGTAAAAGAGCACGTACACACACCGTTCAATGGAGATGCATGCATGCGGGCTCGCCACTTGAAAATGTTCCAAATAAAATAGCTGAAGTACCAACTACTTTCTACTCAATGAACTCAACTGAGTATTTTCAATCTTTAGCGTTCTTCCACAGTTTACCTAATTATGAGCGTGGCGGTTCTACTACATATTAAACAAATCTAGTTATCAAATTAGCAGCTCTATATGAAATGTCAAAAACCTTTTTGTTTGTAAATGTCGTCACGCCTTGTTGGTTTAAAATAGTATAACTGCATATGGCATTGTGAGTGAGTGTGAGAGCAATAATTTCGGTAGACATGTTTTTTTAACAGACGCGTTTAGAGTCAACAAAGTTAACAAACGCTTGAAAACACACGAGAACATAAAGCAAGTACATTTAGAAGCGGCATTTTTGTAAAATTCACCTTCAAAAGAATCGTGTTTATTTCAAAACACTTATACCTCGCATAGACTACCGACGCGTTTATCCTAAACCTCAAAATAGGTTCAACATAAACATCCCGCCAATCTTAGAAAAAAGGAAAATAGCTTCGTGTGCAAAATACCTTGCTGTTATTCAAACATCGTGCACAGCTGATTACACACCGACCACTAGCTGCATCTGTTCAATGTTCGGTTCCCAGCCTTGATACGGTTTATCTTAGCGGATACATCGTTGGCCAGAATAGTTTGGAGCCGGCTGGGTGCTTTGTTTCATCAATCTTAAAGAGGCCATACTCTTCCTTCGGACTAGATTATCTTAAATCGACCTCTAGGCTTAATGGGCATTTGTTTCTGTGCTGGTGGATGAAAGGTCTGTCCAGTTTCCTATGTACACAATTTGTACAGTCAAGCACTAATTCGAGCATAACCTGCAAAATTATGGTGTGCTGAATGAGATTTTACCTGAATGTTCGATTGATCTTATCCGTCTCCATGGCGATAAATTCCCTATTATGATTTTGACCATTTAAATGAGGATCAATTTATCTTAATCTATCATTTGTTTGCTTTCCTTTAATAAGCTACAATAACCCTTGAATGATTTTATGTGGATGACATGTTGAATGAAAGTTTGATTGTTTCTTCATCCAAAATTCCCATCGTGCAATTTAGCATTCAACTTTGATAAATCTTCAGTTTTAGTGCATTTCAGTTTGTTTTTTCTCAACTATCAGTTTCGTCAATCATTGGAATAACCTTGTATACTTACAATCTGAAGCTTTTGCAATAGAAATAAAAATTCTATCCGCCCATTTTCACACGAAGATGATAAACGTTATGATGTATTGTTTCATTTTGATGATCTATTTGACACACTTTCGTCTCTTTTTAAAAAATAGCAGAAGAAATAGATGCACAATTGATTTTAAAATCCATCGATTGTAATGAATGAAAGATAAAAACCTTCTACACTGATAAATAGTCATTTGGTCCCGGAGCTATTTACCTATTCATTTATTAACTGATAAGGTACGCTATATTTAAAAAACAATCTACCTGTTCCATAAAAATGCACAAAATATAAACAATAAACACGGATCTTCTGTTCTCCCATCATGTTACAGTGTTGTTTAAATATGTATATTTAATATCATTGGTTTAAATATATTGAAGCGTAAAATATCATTATCCGTTCCTAGTTTGCATAGTAAATGCGCAGGAGCTTAGCTGCGGCGGCGATAAGCACAACTTCTGCGTTGCAGCCCCTTCTAACGACTCCAGCAACACGATTCACGTACATTTCCTCATTATTAGGAGACGACGTAACGAGCTTGGTGCATTCTATGCAATGGAGCGAGAAAATTGAGAAAATCCGCAGATTACATAGTAAACACGTTTTTAGTAAACCTAGGGAGGGAACACGTAAGTTTCAGAGAACTGTAAATAATTATGAAACAAAGTTTTATCCCATACTTTAGTATCCAGGTAAACAACAGTAAACCACGGTTGATTTTTTTTAACAATAACAGTTAAGTACCAACTACCAACACACGCTGAAGGCTGTTTAAGACATTAAAGAATTTTACGGTAATAAAATAAATAATTAGTGTAAAACTGTTTTCAAAAAGAACGGTTATTAAGCGAACAAGAATATAATGTTTCGGTATGATCTCATTTTGTCACGTTTTCTGAAGACCATGAAATTATATTGTACCTAGAGGTAACAATTTGAATATGCAACACATAACTTTAAATATATCATATTTTCCGTTCTGTATTACAAGTAAATGTGACATTTTTCAACAGATGTGACTTATTGTTAAAATTCTTTTGTTGTTATAAAAAGACTTTTAGAATCATTCGTTTTGGAATCATTTTGGTGTCAAGTTAAGTATTGAAATATTAGTTCAATAAAATTGATATTTATTATTATTAAAAACATAGACATGAAAATTTATCACAAAAAATATAAGGAAGTTGCATTTGCGAATGCAATTTACTTTTTATCAGTTGGCTCTTAAATAAAAATAATAAAGGTCTTGTTTTTTGCATAACATGTGTACTTACTATGCATTATGCAACCTCAGCATGATTTGCAATTTTTTTATTTAGTCTTGATTTTTGTAACAATAACCCAAAACAAAACTCAAACCGATAGAACACAAAGAAGCAAGCAATAGGTTAATCATTTGGTCATTTCCCAAGGGAATCGTGTAATTAGTCGCCTATTGTAAATTTTCTTGCATGTTTCACGTCACTAATGCTTCTTAGGATAACTTTATTTAATTGGATAATTATTGCTGAACAAAACATACCAAAACCTAAGTTATTTAACAATAGATGTCACGAGATCCTAATTGATATTGCATTCCTACAAATTATCATCATTCATAAGGCGCAAAGCAAAAGAGTGGAACTTACTTTACCACCTACGAATATTTTTGCATGACAATCCTAATCTAATATAGGTACCTACTAGGTAAATACTTATATGGTGAGAATAAATACGAGCAAATAAATCTCATTAGAAAAGACTAGAGAAAAGAGCAAACCAAATTATTAGTATTTTTTTTAAAGATATTTAAATTCATAACAAAGAATAATTATTTTATTGCGGCTTGTGGCGTCGCATTCTGTACTAAATTCTTTGAGCGACGACATATTGACATACATTAACGAATTTATGCCAACCATCAGCTAGTATATTGATTTAAGTAGAAAACTGTAGCCATGCAGTACCACAAAGTCCTAATCTCATGTTTAATATGTGTATAACTTTATTCTTTTCTATTAAGCATGTATGACATAATCAAAGAATACTTACTCATCTAAATAGAACAGACTACTCCAATTAATCAATTTTGATAAAATTTATGCGTCTAGCTTTGAGCATCTAGTAATATAATCATTGAGATTGATATAAATGTACGCACATCAAACTCGTTATTTAGGACATTGCATAAGAAACTAAATTAAAGATGATATCATCACCGGCTTCCCATGATTGGATAGTTAGTAGACCACTTATAGTTTTAATTGCTCCAATTTACATGTACCTATGGATTTTTTATTTGACATCGTGGATATAAAATAACTAGGACAAGGAAATTTAAATCTTTATTTACTTTTTCCGTGGGACTATTAACTTGGCTAATCGTCTCAGGGTTAGAAAAAAAAAACAACTATCCCCACGGGAAAATTAATAAATCTAGTCTGTTTGTTTATTTATTTATTTATGTTTGACCACTGTATTTGACATGATTTTGTATTCAATCATAAATTAATCTAGTTTGTCATTAACATTATAATACAGGGTGTAAGGGACAGGACAGGGTTTTTACTTGAACTGGTAGGGGCTGCTTAATTAAACTGTACAACTTTCAACGGACTTTTCCATATACAGGGTGTAAAAAATGCTACGTTCCTTAAAAACACATGTTCTAGGTACTGATGATACCAAACAGCTTTCCCGAAGCACAAAAAAATTAGCTCGAAAAAAAACTTGCCTTTTCCCATTACAAAGATTATCTTCTCATCTGCAATTTTGCATGGACGAGGCAAAATTTTTGTGCTTCGCGAAAGTTGTTTGTTATCGTCAGTAGAACATGGGGTTTAAAGGTCTCGATCAGACAATTTGTATGTGAAAGCCATTTTTTTCCATTTCCTAAAAGTATTTCCTGGTGAAAGTTGGTCAATTTCGTTAACTATCCAACCCCAATCAGTTTTCGTTAAGCTGTCCATTACACCCGGTATAAAATAAAGTGATCATTATTAAATGATCTAATAAACATTCATCTTATTGGTCACGTTATTTGCTTGAGTGCCTAATTGACACTAAACGCCAAGTATGAAAGGCCAAGGACCTGCAGGAAACGAACAAACAAATAAACACATTTTGCCATTACTCACACCCCGTTATCATGTGCACATCTCATCGTACCGATCTGAAGATGACGCATTGACACATAATACCTACACATTATATACCTACCTAGTACCAGCGTATGGTGACGCAATGTGCTATGTGAATGACACCACAAGGCCTTTGGAGTTTGCTCCAAAAACACCATAATAACTGTAGTAAAGTATAAGATTATAAATGAGCCAGATAAGATTAAAAATGGGCTTGGAAAGATTAAGTTAAATATTTTTATAAAAATATTATAATCTAATAGTTTTGTAGTATTTATGTATCACCAACATTTTAAGAGTCTTGATGAGTATGATGCATCAGTAGGTATAATAGGTATTTAATTAATGATTCCTTTAATTTATGATGATATGTTTGATACTAGAGTTTGTTTGACCTGTAACGTGAGTCATATATTGTGAATATAAAACACAGTTTTTATCATGTCCTATCCAAAGTTCCAGGCCATAAATTCTCAATTTTAGTACTTTTAGGCAACGTGCGTTGTTTTATAAAATAAAATCCCCCTGTCAATGCCAGCCACGAAAAATGACAAAAATGGATTCAAAGGATTACCATCGGTGGCTTCAAATATTTTTTAGGTTACAATAGTGCTCGGTACCTAAAATGTAGGACGGTTATTTTTTTATTTTACATACAATTTTACCCGAATTTTAAAATATTTGATTTAGGATTTGTCATACAAAAATGAAATAGTTTTGTTTAGCAGAAATTATCCCTGGTGCTACACGAATTATTGTCATATACCTTTAGTAATGTAGGTAAATAGTCTTTTTTATCTGTCGCACTGGCAGGGCAAAGGCGCGTTTCTTTAGATCTAGCACCAAGTTCTTGCACTTCCTTCGAACACGCATGGAACACAGAATACTTGTCAAGTAAAGAAGCTCGATAGTTTCGTGCTGAGTTCTCAGACGGAATCATGGATGTAGCTCAGAATGCCTACATACAATACAGTGGTTTAGATTTAGAGATGGCTAATGTACTTAGCAGTACATCAAAGAAAATGGGCAAAATACATCTAAAAAAAAAAGAATTAACTGTGTTCTTTCAGTTAACTTACCTTTTCTCAATACAAGAAATATACATCAAAACATTAAAAAAAATCCTTCAATATGGGCATCTAATACAGAACACGTTAAAACCCGCATCTTCATTTCAAGCCGAAAAACGTTTCTTTTCTTGTCCCTAATTAGTCCGTAATTCGTTTCTATTTTGGAAGCTCCAGCTCAACTTGCTAATCACCTAGAACATTACCTCTGTCATTGTTTGTCAAATAACTGTTATCTTTCCAGGTCAATGGCGAACCAATTACCAGAGTAATAGGTTTTCCCGCGTATTTATATCGTATATTGTGCTAAAGTTAATTAACTATTTAATGTACTTTATGTGTCATACAAATGTTATAAATATTATTTATGAGTACTTTTTACACTGCTGGTTGTGCTGCACGTACCTACACAAATTATAAAAATATATATTCGCTCCTATATAGGTATGTCAGAGTAAAGTACTTACTCTCAAATGAATACCTATAAAACTATTTTGTGAAATAATTATTTCTACGTGGATATATACGAATCTGAATCAGACACATTTGTTTTATCGAATAAACAGATTTTTTTTATCAAATAATCAACATTTTCCACAACCGATAGTTTTAAATTCTAGGTAAGACAATTTTATAAATACGCAGATCTCGTTACATGCGCATCTCAATCAAACTTTCATGAAGGTAGGTATTAATTTATTTTGTAAATAATTTAAGTATCGAAACAAAATTTTTTTCCCACACCGGATATAATAAAATAAAGATTTAAATTATGAAAATGCATTAGTTTTTTGGATGAAAATTCATGTATACTTAAATATAATATTTTTGTCATGGTACGACTCATTGACATAAACCTTGGATTTAGGAGGTTAATTTTCAGATGGCGTCACTTTTATGATAACGGCCCTGCCCTAGCCAAGGCAGGCAGAATATGCATTAGGTTATAAAAACAAAATTACTTGTAATAGTTATATAGTGTTATTTTATTGAATTAGCTTAACCAAACATTATTACTCTATAGACTAGGAACTCATTGTAAGCTGCCATTCGAGTTTGAATCCTATAAATACTAACATACATAAGACATTATGTAAATAACATGTAAATGCTTTCTTGTCCTTATTCTATACACAACAGATACTCGAACAAAATTAGAATAATAAATAAGATGCTATGGCTTGCAACAAGGAGACAGAAAATAAACAGAACAGGTAATTACTTATACACTATACGTATAACATAAGAAATATTACAGAAATAAAGTAAATAAAAGTACAATTACGTCATGGCACAAAGTTTTAGAACCTATCTAAGTCCAGAGAATCAAAATTTTTGTAAAGTCCATAATTTAGTCAATTATTTTCATAAACAACAGATTTAATTTATCTTCATTCCTGAAGAATCATGTTAAAGCCATGATAAACATGAAATACTAAATTAAAATTTTACACGGACATAAAAATATTAAAATATACGTCCATATAAAATTTAAAATATCGAAGAATGTTATTTATCATTAGACATTTGCTAATAAAGATTCCTAAGATAAACTTATCGATCCTTGATCATCAAATACTATCTAAATAGTATCATAGTGCTGTCGGTGCTTCAGAAGGCACCAATTATACACCGATACCTGTGATTGCAATAATTATAAAGAATTCATTGCACGCGTCAATGGAATTCTACAAGTAATTCTGCAATCTGCATTAATCTTGAACCTTGTGCTATTTCTGCATTAATTTAATGCAGCAAGTAAATAAGGTTTGATTTGATCATATACAACATATTTGAAGGAATAACACGCGTAGATAACGGGTTAAAAAACGGTACATTTAACGAACAATGACAAATAAAGCCGACAAAAAAATACTGATGGTTACAGTTCCATGAACGCCGGTCACTCAATTGGTAGGGGCGTAGGCTTTGCTGTACTCGTCAATGATCTTAAGCAGGCGCTCTTGCTCACAAGCGTTGCCTTTGGCGAAGGTGTCAGCGCAACCAGCTTCGGTGAAGCATCGCTTCTGTTGGGAAGCATCCCCATTGCAGCAGGATAAGGAGAAGACGTCGCACATGTCAGGGATGTGGGGCTGAGCTGCTGCTGCAGCCGGTGCACGCTGCAATAAAAAAGAAATCTTTAGATTGAACTTCCCAACACTCACCCGTTTTAACTCGTAGTATAAATATTTAAGACAAGAATGTCGATGGAATGCGAATGAACCAAGAACATACCTAAAGTGAAGGATAACTACTTGAATCTTCCTGCCAAAAGCTATTTATATGATCAGGCCATATTTGTCAAGTAAATTGTAAAACCAAAATTGATGATACGGTGGGCAGTGCAAATAATTATTTACATATTCAACTACAAGGCTTGATTGTGTTTCCGGCATGAAGCTAAAAAAAATTATTTTTCGTTATCCTTATTGAACTCTGAGTCTTTGGGGAGACTGCGGGCTTCAGAATTCAAAATAGGTACTAACCGCATGTTGGGTTCCGTGATCTAAAGAAAGTGGTGGCCTGTTACTTTTCCGTTTCGGCTGTATTGGTACGAAAGAGAGAGGCCTTGATCCGTCACCCTCCTCCTCTGTGGTACTATCGTCGATAAATCCCCAGTTCTGATTGGTGTCCTCCATATCGGGGAATCTACTAGTGATTGATGGTTTATCCTTGCTCGGGGTATTCTTTGAATCGCAGTTGCACATAGGATATGGCACAGGATAAGGTATGTAGATTGGCTGTAGCTGCGGTGGCGGAGGTGGACGTCTGATGTAGTTTGAAATCTCATCTAAAAGTCGGTATATATCGGGGAGAAGATCCTGATTCCTAGTATCGTAGTCTCTCCTTGGAGGACTAGGGGGATAGTACAAGGGGTTTGCTGGCGGCTGGTAGTCGTATCCATAGCTCATGTGGTATCTTTTCCTTCTATGTCCCCGTCTCTGGTCTCCATTTCCTTTTGCTCTGTTGTTGTTGCTGGTTTCCGTATCCGAGCTTTCGACTGGATCCGTATGCCTGGCTGATACTACTGCTAAGCACAGCAATAGGCCTAGTAGAACAATATGTGCATTCATCTGTAACAAAAAAGACGAGCTATCAAATTGTGTCGAAACGAGTTTCTTGACCACTGATGGTACGACGTACGACATTCACCTTCAAAACTTGTTTTATAATATTTTGCTCAAATGTCCAGCTGATTACATTTTGATAAATGCATTTAAGATGGATTTACAATAGGTCATTACAAAACAATTATGGAATAAGGTATAATGACTTTTTTCCGTTATCTAATGATCAAAAACAATAGTTTCTAATTGAAATTAGATAGAAGGTCACTTTACCAGCCGGTTTTTTATTAATATTGGTCTCCCACACCAGGAAGACAAATGTCTAGTCATCAAGTATAATAAAAACGCTTGTTTCTCTACAATGTATGGTAGCTAAATGAAAAAAAAATGATTGGTTCTTGTGCTACATTTTATATTTAGCAAACACGTAATAAGACGTTACATTGGTAGTTGAACAAGAATTTTTGGCTAGTCATATCATTAGTAAGCTTATACTAAGGTTATGTTAAATTATAATACACATAGATTTGGTGAGAAAGTCATCTTCCTTCAGTATTCATAATGCAAGTTGATTAAGTTCTACTTTTGCTTCAAAACGAACCAAACAAACTAAAAGTTTCGACGCTATTTATGATGTAAGCAACATTCCACTGGAAGTTTATAAACGCTTCTAAGCTTTTGCTATTGCCAAAATTAACTTCACTCGACCCCTCCAATTAGGTCATCTGGTTTCCATCAACCTTTGCAACTTACCTTTAGGCGCTTTGATTGTTCCAAATTTGTGTTCCGCAAATTTTCAAGTAGCAGGTAAGATTGGTCGAAGGTAGCAAAGTCACAAATACACGAACAGGTTTCACAGGAAAACCGGTGGTTGTGTTATCATTATCACTGATAGTGGAAAGCGCGGAATACGTCCGCTCTGTGCAAAGTGTCGCGGTCGACTGGCGTCCACACACGCGGCCGTGGCATTGAATGCGCCGGCGCAGCGCCACTGATATATATTTTTACGCTAAGGTGC
Organism: Scrobipalpa atriplicella; assembly: GCA_029255725.1. NCBI lineage: Eukaryota > Metazoa > Arthropoda > Insecta > Lepidoptera > Gelechiidae > Scrobipalpa > Scrobipalpa atriplicella. Next base: position 39,653 of record JARACY010001794.1, read on the forward strand.
GTCCTCATAGTGCCAAACAAAATAGTAGGTACCTACAGCAGCGTCACATTCACATCACATCACACACCCACAACTCACAACAATAAGTATAAGTAAGTAAGGGAAATATCGCAACAACTCACATGGGCCCATTCACACATAAAAAATCGTGGTATTATACGTAATTATTGAGTAGTTATATTTTTTTCGTTTTTATAGCCTTGCAAAATCAATAAATTAAATGTGATTTTAGAAACTGTAAAAAATTGTAGTTGCTATTTCACTTATGTAGGTCTACTGTAAGAAATTTCTTTTTAGAGATAAGCAGTGCCTGTTGTGTCTTTGTTTCCTATGTATTTTGTCCTTTGTATCTTTCTGTGTACAATAAATAGTTATATCTATAAATAAATAAATAAATTCTAAATAATTTGCAAGGCGCCTTCTACACAATTCTATAGGATAATTTTACCTGTCTGAAAAGTCTGACACTACGATTAGTCAGATCACTAACTGACTAGCCTGCTTATTTACCACCTACACTGCATGATGTACTTCCTCTGTTCTAACAATATGAACTAGCCTTTACTTAGTACCTAGACTGAGTCCGCTGCAGTCAACGGCCTCTGCACACCGCAGGCATGCGAAACTTTTCAATACGCACATTTTCTATGGGAAAAAGGATTTTCTATGCAGAGATTAACTCTATAAACTAGTTCGACAGGACTAGATGATAAATGGTGTTTTGCTTCTGGGTGCGGCTCTATTGTAATCGATTCGTTAAGGGCACGAGCACGACTTAACTAAATCTTTACTAAAATTATTAATTACCGTCCCTTTCTGGTTTCTCATGGCGAAAATGACAGGTTATACGTATATATAGAGTTTTGTTAGTTAAGTCGTGATTTTTGCAACTACGAATTGCTGCCACTATCTGTCAAATAAATATGTCATAATACTTCATGGTCAATACATACTATTGACCATGAAGTATTGACCCAATACACTTTTGACGTAATTTAACTTGGGTATTGACCACACCACACCTACGAGACGACATCATAAAAGGAGGCGACGAGTCATTAAAAAACGAGGACAACTGCGGAAGTGATTACATATTTAGTCAATAGTCAATATTGAGTGTTCACAGGAAATATCATTTAGGGTTTTCGATTATATCAGAGGAAATGAGGAAGTTAAATTAGTCACATGGGAAAACCCAAGCTGACGTTGATGACGTCACATGAACTGCACGCGCACGCATAATTTATACATGGTGTTTGGTTTGGAGGTTTCATTTGCATTTGCATTTTGTATCATTTGATACTTATTTAAGTTTCCCGGAAGCATCACTAAACTAAAAAAACTACGACATCAGAACCTTTTACCTGTTTACAGCAAATAGTGTGTGTTTCCACTTTATAAATGTTAAAAATTAACATTTTCGAGAGCTATGGAACATAATAACTATTATTACTTACTTCCATGCTGGACTGGGAGTGATAGAAAAACATTTAATGTGCAAGCTGTATCTCCTCCCGGGCATGCTGTAAAAACCTGCTAAACCTGTCGCTAGCAATATTCATGACCAACTGAAATAACCCTCAAAAGTTGTCAGAAGAGGCTAAATGAATGACCTCTCCCTACCCCATTACGGATAAAGGCGTGATTTTATATGTATGTATGTATGTATTAATGGGCACAAAATTATTATTGGTTTTATAATATCACATCCTATAGTCATATATGCAGGACAAAATAATTACGTCAACATTAAATTGTTTTTGAGACATAAAGTCTACCAAGTGAGCCTGACTGGCAATAATGAGCTAAATTCCAGTTATTAGTTGTATACGTGTATATTTACATGTTTTAAAAACCACCAGGAAATACTTAGTTTTATTGCTAAAGACGTACGTAACTACATGTTGGGTTTTCTCTCAAAGCAAAAGGGTGAACAACCAGTCTAACCACCAAAGTATTGTTTAAACAATATACTTTGTTTATGGTTGAGCGCATAGTACCTACTTGACTGGCCTACAATAAATCCATATTTTTTTTCGTCTAGTAAGATTATGTTATGATTATGACACTGACCTGCCACGTACCAGCGCAAAATTTGCCAGAATTGGCTTTAACAACTTTTTTTTATCGTGCATAGGCATTCATTTGCCCGCCATCTCACTTGATGGGAAGTGATGATGCAGACTATGATGGAGCATGATTGCCGAGATGGTGCCTGTTCTCTCTTGCCTTGAAGAAAATTGTTATTCAGCCATTGTCGCTCTGCCTACCCCATTTGCTTTAGAGTATGTGTCTTTTTTTTTTTACTTCGAATGGGTTAGCTCTTAACTCTAGACACAAAGGTCAGCGATGACCGTGACAGAGTCGACGATGGAGCGAGCTAACCCAGAAGACGCCTGTTAAGGCACTGATAGTCTCACGCACCTACGGAACACAGCAAGCTGTTTGGCGCCGGACTCCGAGGGTGGTCGCGAGCCAGGCGGCCCCTTGCGGAGCCTACCACCGCTTTGTTGGGACCATTCAGCCGGACTTATTATTATTCAGTAGGACTTATTCTTTAGTATGTCTTTGCTTAGTTATAATACCGTTCCTTTTCTGTTGATTTGAGACGATGTTTCACTCGGGGCCCTGAGAGTGTTCCCTCGTACCCCACTTTTCAACACTGTTTTACATTTCCCGCCGCAAAGAAGGACATTATCAGTATTCGTGTGTGCACTTTTACGGTCTTTGTATTTCTAGCTTGCATATTTTTCTATTATATATTTGCATTGGTGGTTTACTTAAAACAAGTTTTGTTCGCTGTATATTTTTTTTTATTTAAGGCCAACTAGTAGTGTTAGTGCTTCTTCTTCTCATATAAGATGAAAAATCGAAAGTTTCGATTGACTACTTGGTGTCGAAGTATATTTGTAAACATACTTTGATGTACACAAGTCTTCAACTAATTATAATACTTTTATTGTTGTGGATGATTAATAAAACCGCAAATTATAATATCGCGGTTGTTCTAATCTAATAAAACCGTAACTAACATTTGGAAAATTTTTGGAAACATCTAGATTTAATCTTATAAAATTTGTTATAAATAAAATATTTAAAAAAAAAATTGTACCTACCAATTATTATTTAAAATGATACGAAATTTCTTTAATGGCAATGTTCCTCTTTCTATTCAAACAATCTGCCTGCAATGTCCTAACTAAACTAGAAACAAGTAAACCAATTCGTGGTCTCGCTTAGGGAGTTGAACGCGCACATAACAATATTTATTACGAACTTATATTGCTACTTCCTCATTCTTATTGAATAAGGACGGACCTTCAGGACGTGAGGGACTTTTCAGTCTGGAGAAACGTAAAGTAGTTACCCTTGAGAATCCAAAAGTTATGGAAAAAGAAATAAAACGAATAAAAGTTAATGCAGACTCGGAGATGCGCATAATATAGTGATTGTTATACTGTCGCAGGCAGTAAGTCGGGCTTGCACCGCTTTCTACTTATTTTATCCTCTTTTGACCAATATAGAAAGTTAAAATCAGTGAGTAACGTGACGTAGTCATTTCTCGACAGTTAGAAAAAAAAATAGATTTATATTTTTACATTACCTACTAATACCTACATAGCACGAAGACGTAGGCAGAAAGGAAAAAGCACATACGTATACTAGTTATGTAGGTTCAGTACATTAATGTGACTCCATGGGTTTTACCCAGTATATTGACGCGTAGAGGCAAAACAAGACCAGTAGGCAGACACCATGCAAACACATAAATAGAGGCAACATTTGTATGGGTATATATACAGATAGTGGGTATACCATGCTACATGTTACGTTATTACACGTGGGTAAATAAACTCACCCAGCGACTGTGTGTACATGTAGAAAGAACTGTACGGCGCTAATTCAGGACGCACTATTACTAATTCTAATTCTTAGTAGCGCTGTCATTTTCTTAAATTTGACATAAGAACAGGATAGCAAACAAACACATGACTTTGACATTCCTAATCTGACACAAGACTGCTTAAATTACGTAAAATTAGTGAGCGCGCTCTATGGTCATTCCTTAAATTAGGAATGTCAAAGTCACGTGTTTGTTTGCTATCCTGTTCTTATGTCAAATTTAAGAAAGTGACAGCGCTACTAATAATTAGAATTAGTAATAAATAGTGCGTCCTGAATTAGCGCCGTCCTATTTTAGTTGAGGTACATGAATTTTTACTATACTTATTTTATTAGAGCTAAAATTGTTTGAAAATTTAGGAAGGTGCATTGAATTGCTAAACATTTAAAAGTTTCACAAATAATATTTTTTTATTGTTATCAGTCTCGCTTCAGACTAGAACTTTTTCCTAGATACAGCACAACTTTTCTTATTTTAGATTTCTCGTACAATGCATGGTTCTAAAACTTTTAAAATATTACTTTAGCATTCAAATGTACCGCAGTGACTACAAATCATATGCCAAGTAGGTATGGTAAAATATTAGTTTGGCCAAGAAGCAAACACGAGTCTAACAGGTACACGTTACACACAGTATGTTTATTTACCTGAACTGAAGTGCTTTGTTTAAGGTTGGACCGTATACGGCCTTGGATTAGAAGCGATTTGTGACGACTACGCTTGAAATTTATGGTGACCAATAATGTTCTTGGGAAGTTTTTCAAGAACCTTGAAATAGGTACCTACTTTGGTATGACCAAACCTATTTCTTATTCTAGTGGTTTATTTTCAAGTGCCTTATTTTTAATATTTTGGTAGGTGTTATGAGGTCTACTTCTTTGCTTGTCGATGGAAATAAATAAATAAAGATTATTATTAGTTCTATGAAAGGCGATCACGCGAGAAGAAAATAAAATAAAAAATATTTAAACGATACAAAAAAGGTACCAATTACACTTTGAAAGACTCTGTTTTATAAGTGCAAAATGTAGCTTTAGATTTATTTATTAGTTAGGTAGGTTAGGTAGGTACATAAATGTATTACTTATGTATAGTTTGTAATATTATAGTCGTAGAAAAATAAATCATTAAATTAATTTTATTGTGCTATAAACTTTAACCTAACTGCAGGTGTGGCCAATAAAATAAATAAACAGATTAGTAATTCTGCATTTAATATTTGTTCATGGTAACGATTCAATTTGCCTTGACAATAATATAATGAACCTCGATTAAATCACATAATATTATTGGAAGAAGCAGGTAATCTAATATGACGCAGTAAATCTAAAATATGTTTAAATTGAAATGTAAAATATTTCAGAATTCATTTATTTCTGTGCGTGCATCCCTTGTGATCTTGATTTTTTATAACGTTTGTCAATCGATATTAATTAGATCATTTATATGATCTCCATGATAATTCGCGTTTTAATATTGTACCGCACCACATGCACTACACTAATTGACAATCTGCATGTGTACCGAGAGAGAGTTGAGAACCAACCACCGAACTGAGGGAGGTCAACAATAACATTAAACTCTCTATCTTTAAAATTTATGAGAAAATGCGAGGCTGTTCTATAGTACGAGTATTTAAGAATAATCCTGCTTCACGCTTCTAATATTTTTGCTTTGAAAATTCTAGCAGAAATTTAAAACAAAGTGCGATATTTAGCAACTTTTGAAAAATTTATTGAAATAGTGCATTTTATTCAGACTAGTTATCACACTAAGTGAAAATTTAAGTAAAATTAATGTTTTTTTTTTTTTTAATGCTCTTCGGACTGAATTTGCTAAGTTCTAAAATAACTGTTCTAATACCAGACCTACTTAATAAAAATAATAAATGAAAATAACTATTATTAATATTCCAGTCTGAAATTTATTATAGCTACGAGTCCGAATCCACTCTACTTTGACTTTGATGCTCGTTTCAGCAAATATTAAAATGTTTTCAGCTGCATTCTCGTATTTCATAATTAAACACGCACTTTACAATTTCGCGTCACTTCGCTGGCTCTACCATCATAGAATAATACAGGATGTTAATTTAATTGTTGTGTCATAGCTTAGGAGGTGTTTCAGTAATGGTAAATATTAAATATTAAATCTATATTTTATTTTATTTATATTATATTTTAATATTATATTTTTGGCTTTCTCATTTAGGTAATTGCGTCGAAGTGGTCATTTTCTATGGGAAAGTAAAAAAATTAAGGATATTTTTTGTGTTTCTATTTCAAAGCGCCCCCTAAGTTATGGCACGCAATGACATTAACACCCTGTATATCATTTATAGTACTAAGGTTGGCTATACCAAAGCGGGTGGAATCCTTTGCGTGGTCCTCATGAAATTCCATACATTCGGGATGTCCAACATATTTGCTTTGAGCAGATACTTCGTTGTTTAGTTCATGAAACAGTTCATAGTAATAAAAGGCCAGCGACAGACCACGATATTTCCATGAAAACCCGAGATATTTCATTTTGTATGCTCAGCTCCATGTACAGTACATTTGCAGCCACTGAAAATTTAGTTCTCAGTAATTTTATCATCTGTCTTGAATTATATTATATTGTTCACTGTGTAGTAGGAAAAATGCTTTCAAGGAAGGTCAAAAAACCAGGGAAATCCTATATTTTGTTATGTGCAGCAATTAGTAAGGTGTGGTTTTATATTTCTGTAATATTTATGCTGATAATATTTACTAAAATAAGTATCTATCATATAGGTATTGTACTGCTCTGCACATAATAATGTTAATATTAATTTAATTATGATTGTGATTGAGTTACATTAATTAATTAGATCTTAATCTATTAATAATAATCATTAACAATGACGTGTTTACTTTGATTATTGTTTCACAAAAATAAATCTTGATCATTTGGTGGAATATGATTTGGTAAGAGGAGAGATTCTATAGATACTAGATATACAATAATAAGTAAGTCGTTGTCGTTGGTCAAGTGGTTAGTGCTTATTTATTCCGATAACGAATGTTAAGGTGGCAACAGAGCAGAGGTGGCGTCACTTTTTGAAAATGAAGAAATATCTATATTTATCTCAAATACAAACATTTTTATCAAGACGATTTGGCAAGTTATTCTTCATTTTATAAAATAAATAATTGAAGGTACTACTACAGTAAGCAAATTATCAATGAGTGAATTCTTATCTTTATCACTATATTGATGACTTCATCATTAAAGTGATTTCACGATTTCAATAAAATAAGCCTATCGTGACTTGCTAATGTTACCTGGAACTGGAAATAGAGATTACAAAGGCATCACAACTCTGTCATTGTATGGAAATGTGGGTGAGGTGTGGTGGGTGATAAGGTTAAGCCTTCTGGATTAGATCATGCATCGTTAAACTATGATTAAGTTTTATATTAAAATGGTGACACTATGTTGATCATGACATGACGGTATTGCTCTAAGGCTTCGTACAGACGAACCGCACTTGCCAACGACGGGTACCACTGCAGCCGTCGCAATTTGTCGGCGGCTGCCGTCAACGAGTCGACGGCAGCTGTCGATAGATGACGGCTGTCGACGGCTTGTTGACGGTTACCACCGACAGAATCCGACGGCTGCATTGGTACCGTACCTGCCGTTGGCAAGTGCCGTTCATCTGTATGAAGCTTAAGTCACGTATTAAATCAGATTAAGATATTCCGTATGCCTGGTCATATAATAACATTCCGAGGAAAGGTGTCTATATACTAAGCAGTAGCATTCGCATTAAATTCGTCCTAATTCTGCGTTCATCGATGGTTGTGTCAAGCTCAAGTGTGGTGAGTATACCTGTAGATAGTATGACAAATACTTCCTAATTTATGAGAGATCGATGTGGTTGTAATAATTATTGGCTTCCTCTTACAAATTGTCTAAACAAGGAGGTCATTTTGTATGGCGCCAATGTTTTAATTTACTTTCCCTCAGAAAAATCTGACGAAAGTTGTTCAGTTTCATTGACTGAGCAACCCCTCTTATCTCAATTTGCGGAAATCTGTTACACCCGGTATGTAAGCGTTATTCTATTTAGTAGTAGAGATAAAACAAAATAGGTGGGCATAGGAAACCTACAGATATATCTACAGCGCAGCGTTGTCGGGCGAACGGATGAACTATATCCACTGCAGTTTTAATTGAAATCGATGGCGCGCGAAACTTAACAAACAAACAAAAAGTATTTTACTAACAATGTAAAAATCAAGGGGCTTACCATATGCAAACGGTGAAACCAAATAAAAGGACTGTTTTAATGTGGATGAGATTCAATTCCCGGTAATGACTTTCATTCGGCTGCTTCATTTGGGGTTCATTGGAATCGTTAAATCAGCTCTGCAGCTGTTCCCACATTTTAATTGTTTTTTCCTGATAATGTAAAAGCTTGACAAAATGGATTGACAGAAAGATGGCTTTTGTAGTAAAATAGTAATTAAATAATTTATGCAACTGGTGTTAATTGAAAAATTAGGCTTTGTTTCACATAACGTCTGCAAGGCCTTAGAGGTTTACGAATTCTGGCGCTACAGAGTTCATTGGTTTGAACGAAGAATAGCTTCTTTTTGATACTTATGACTCTGCTCTCGGGTAAAATACAAAATGCGTCAAAGATAATATTTCATATACCTAAGCCTCTTGTGCCCCACAATAATCCCGCGCAAGTAATCCAACCCATTTTAAATTCTAACGAGAGCCTGTATTCTCTTTTGGTGTCTCTGTTTGTTCTTTTAAAGCAGGTTACTTTAGATGTACATACTGTAAAGCTCGTTCCTACAAATGAAAATCATACATCAGTCTCTTTAACAAACCCTACGCGTCAGTGCTTCCCACTAACAATCCGTAAGGGAGCGATTGCTTTCACCAGTCTGCATCAGTAAGTCTCCACTCCACACAAGCGACAACGCTTTCGAACCACTGACAGACACAAACTGCTTCACGCGCTGGTGACCGACTATAATGGTCCCCCAGTCTGTCCTATTGATGAGGTTTGGACGTAGGTTCATTTGAAAAATGTGAATATACAAAGAATCTCATCTGCAAATTTGTATGGACAAGACAAAATTTTATTTCGAATTTAATATTTTTTGTTTTTTTGGGAAATTTGTTTGTTATCATTAGTAGTAGAACGTCATGTGGTTTATAGCAACGCAGTACTTTTTTTACACCCTGTATCAGCGATGCATCTGTTAGGATTCTTACACCTTTAGATATTTCCCAAATCTGCGTATTAGGCAGGTACAAGATCTTTGAATCAAATAGGCATAGAAAAATCACGATTTGACGTCTCAATAATAAAAAGTCTATAAACATTTTAAAACTATTATGTCATCCAAATCACGCTAGCAACAATATTTTAAAAAGCTTTTGGGCAAGTTGCCAGTTTGTTAGATATTTGACAACTTAATATAGTCTACTACAAGAGAGGTACTTAGTTAGAACGTCTGTACGTACAGTTCAATATTATATCAAGCCCTTAATAAGCGTAAATTAGTATAGGAAAAATACTGTAATTTTTTTATGATAAAAAAAACAAATATTTAGATATAAAGAGAACTTTACAGGATACTGCGCTCTCCGCTTATATGGCCAGGAAAGATAGTCATAACCTCAAACAGCTGATTATTATAGAAAAGATGTACAAAAACTATTACAAGCTGCAGACCTTTGAGAAGGTCCATCCAATAAAATACCACTTTCCAGGAATCTCTTCATGCTGCGAAAAAGCCACACAAAATGGCTCAATATTTTAAAGGAAAAGTGGTTCTTATAGGAAATCACTATTCTCAGAAATGAGGATTACGTCACTAAAAGCTAATACAAACAAGAACATTTCCGCAATTTTAACATAGAAAAGAGTGAAATAAAACATAATATTAGAAAGAAGCAAAATATTTACTACGTGTTTCCGTCCTTATTTGAACAAGCTTGTTTCTTGGAATCAGGTGGTAATAGAAATGCCACGAAAAATCCACCTGAAAATTAAACACAAATCATAAAAAGGAAATGTTACGTATTCGGAAGAACGTACCATAAGAGATAAACATTTACATAATTATTTATACCTATGCCTGATTTATAAAAGGAAATTATGAGGCTATCAATTAAATATATCTTATCTCATCTCAAATTTCAAGTTTTACGAGTACCTACTCATGCTGTATTTATATTTTGCTCGTCATGACATTAATTCAGTCTTTTGATACGGGATCATCCCCTGAATTTTGTTTTATCATCATTCCGATTTCAAATAAACCACTTACTTATGACCAGTCCAAGGTACCCCATGAATAGTGACGTACAGTGTTCGGCCAAGAATGTTGCGATCAACTGCACGCTGACGAATCCGAACCCTCTTGCTATTACCACCGACAGACATGTCGCCATTCCTCTGGAAACAGTTTTTAAATAAGCGTCGAGGTTTGGCTTTCGCTCGTACCAGTAATGGTCTTGACGGAATCAATAAAACTAGCTAAGCACTATGGGAATCATCAATATATCAAGTTTAAACAATATGTTCTGATTTTAAAACGATAAATAAATTTTTAAAACCAGCTCGTATCATGAAAGTAAAAAAACATCAAAAGAGGATAAGTATGTGTGTGACATATAAATATAATAAAGAACATAAGAACAAATAAGAACATAAACGAGACAAACCTCAAATGTGTTGGATTCAAATCGACTAGGTAAGTGTTAGCATTCCCCAAAATGACGACGATGTATAGGAATAAATAGAACATCGCAATGCTAAGAAGAGGAATTTTGACGAAGAGCAACACAATGCCACAGGTAATACAGAAAGCGAAGGTGATTAGTATGGTCCCTTTCTTGCCAAGGGGTTTGACAATAAACAGAAGGAGAACATTCAAAAATCCAGCTCCTCCAGAGTAGACCATCACAGCGTACAGTGTGAAAGTCGATATCGCATTATCACAGTCTACTTGAGTCTGAAAAACAAAAACAAATATAGAATTTATGTGGGTATATGTTTCACTTTACTTTGGTGCGAATTTATAATTATGTTTGTATAGAAAATAATAAAGCAGCAGCCTTGTTTTGTTTCTGTTTAATACTATAAATTCTTTAAGAACAAAACATATGACCATCGTCTTGAGGAAATTGTTAACTTACATTATTTTTAGGAATGGCAGCAGAACTAGCTACTTCACAGAAATATTTTCCTGTTTGATCTTCACCATTGAAATAAGCATTCGTCATAGTTGGGATCCAAATTGTGTATCCAGTAGCTCTGGAAAAATTATAAATACAAAACACTTGAAGTATATCCAAAAGTAAATAACTGTAATACATACAAATATTGAAATTACTTACGTCATAAATGCGCATAACAGGAGGTAATAAATTATGCAAGAATTCTTCAGAAGAGGAGGTTTAAAAAGTGGAACTGTCTGATTCCACATTCTGCGTATGAAGGACATTTTAGGTGCATCCTTCGATTCAGTAGGAGATACGCAATCATCTAAATAAATGCTATCTACCTAGAAACAAAAGAACAACAATACAATATAAGATTAATTAAGTAGGTTGATAAAGTTTTAAAAGTGTTTTACGACGAAAGTACTTACATCAAAACTCTTTTTATCGGACTGACCATTATTTAAATAATGAATTCGTCTTAAGGCAATTAAAGCTTGGTCTTCTCTGTTTTTACTCAAGAGAAACTTAGGACTCTCGTTTAAAAGAGCAACACCAATAGTGCCGATCAATCCTGGTAAACTTATGAGGAGTACTAAAAGCCGCCAAGGTCTGTACTCTATTCCTAGAAGGTTTGCTCTGAAGCTAAGGCTTAGAACTGGAAGACCCAATGCTGCAAAATTTTATCAAATACAATTTAAGTAAAGGCAAGTGTACTAAGAACAAAGCTGGGTATCAAATTGATGGTAAACTTACCACATGTGACAAGTTGACTGCACATTGTTGCACTTGCCATAATGAACATGCATCTGCTGCGATAGTGCCGGGAGACACTCTCTCCCATCAGCACAAATGCTGCTGCATTTGCTGATGAAGTGCTGAAAATAGAATAACAAATGTTTAGACATAAAGAGTGAAGGAAAAAATAAACCAAAACATGTTTTAACCATAAC
>JARACY010001795.1:0-51709 GCA_029255725.1 Scrobipalpa atriplicella
AAGGGGAGGCAAATAATATTGGTAAAGATTTTGTTAGGTCTTGCTCTCCACGACTCGATAGCAATGTTGCTCGATGTCCCGACGGCCCGGTCTTCTGGATATATTAACGACACTCATCTCCTCAGTCTCCTCGGCTTCCGGTCGTACTTGGTCTGGTCACAAGTGCTGTAACGTGTAAAGAAAACAAATATCATCAGATGCAGACTACGACAACGAAACGGCTTGCCGAATATGTTATGAAACATTTATTTTAACATAACATACCATGTTCTGTGGTAAATCTCAGTGTCAGTAATGGATGTAATTAGTAACTACCTAGTTACCTACGCAGTTGCCAGTTGCGCGTTCATATTCAATATTCAGGTAGTATTCCTGTAGGCTAATCAGACATCTGTGGGGTTGGTGGTCAGATTTTACAACAACCTGAGCATCCTCAATGTAGGCACGGAACTTGTTTACAGCACGTACCACTGCTAAACACTCGTGCTCCGCAATTTCACTCTGAGAAGGTAAATAAACGGATCAGGTAGTAGGTACTTTTTAATTACAATACTGTTTCTAATGTTTTTGTGGTTGTGAACTTGTAAAAGTTTTATCAGAGTGAAACAAAAGATGTACAGAGGCAAATAAAAACCAAGATTTTATCAATTAAGCGTTGTTTCATTTTTATTATTCTTGTATAAAACAAACACTTACCAAACAAATGACAAAGAAATATTACAGCATTACGGAATAACATTATCTAAGTAGTTTGTAAATACCTATACATAAAACAGTATACAACACCAAGAAAACAAAACGGAGAGAGAGTTCTATTCTGAAAAACTTGTAATGTAAAACAGTATAAAATGCTTCCTTTCCAGTATTTTATTCTAGTCTTTGAGTTGGTTTAAATCTGACACCAGGGTTCATCAGGTCGTCGTACGTCGACTGCAAAAATCTTCTTAGGGACCTAAGGTTTCATTGGGCATACCATATTTCAGTTCAGGCCTCAAAAGAGGGGTTGCCCATGCCCATTGCAGTTGGAATCGACTCTCACCTCGTCTTCGACCTCATTTTTCTTGAACAGAAGTTTCTTTCTACACATCCTATGTTCGAATTGGACTCTGTGTAGATTTTAAATATACCAATATACAACTGTAGTTGTATTCAACTCTGTGAACTGATGGTCGGGGTCGTCAACATCCTGGAAAATAAATATAAAGATTTAATGAGGTTGTCATTAACATCATCACATTTACTTAAGAGAGAAGGAGAAGAACTAAGCCTAGTTTATGGCAGGTGAGTTGAATATTATGTTGTACTTTCAAGAGTTAACATGGTAGTAGAGTGTATGTAAATAAAGGACAGAAAAACAAAATTGACTCCAATCAAATTGTTTGGATTGCCTAAAATTTTCTCTTGGAAGTAAATTGACATCACGCGGCAGATTTATCTTGCTAGACATTTGGAACTTTGACCAAGTGAGTAGTGGTATTTACAACAAATTTCTTCATGTGCTAAGCAACGTGAGCTACTATATAATATCTGGAGGCAACGCAAAACACTTTCTTACCTTCTATGTTAGTTGGTTCATTCAAAAAACAAGATTTTCTTCAAGGGCTATTGCGCCAACTATAAAGTCCTCCATAAAGTTAAATGTCCATCAACGGTTATCCATTCTGGGTCAGTGTCAGTTGCGAAGATAGTATTTATTAATAAAACTTGATTAATCGTCTGAAATCACCACGAGATGACCTAAAATATGCAATAATACGCGTTATCATTGATAATCATAACTACGAATGAAGTGTCAGCTGTCAAATTATGATTTCTCCTAGCGAGCGCGATAAAGCACCCGTTCGTGCGGGTACCATAGACAATCGCGCGACCTTTCCCCTAACGGTTTCGCCTATGTGCGCCCGTGAACGTACCCCAGTACTCGACTCGTTCGTATTTCGTTCGCGTTGCGTTGTAAATGTCAGTATTGTTCCTTCCTTGGTTTTAACTGTTATCTGCGTTCTATGTTTATTTGATCTACTGTTTTATTATCATCATTTCTATACAGACAAACAATGATGGATTTCGGCGATGATTACGACCTAAGTTTTACCGACGACGGGTGGACAGAAGAAGAATTGAATCAGGTACAAGGAAGTGACCGAGGATTTAGGTATGTAATTAACTAAACTTTATTCCATCAATTCGTTTCTATTTAGGCCTAACCGGGCCTAACACTGTTTTTGAGGTAAGTGAATAATATATTGGAGGCGCTGCTATCTGAGTGCAATTACTGTAATTATTGACTTCTGTTAACCGTGGGCAAGCCCTAGGTGCCGCTAGGAGTAATAGTGTTCTGTGCCTAGGTGGGTTGGCTTTAGTATCCATCCTGCCTGTGGCACGAGTTTCGAGTTGCGAATGGTTACGCCTTATAGAGGATGGTCACCTCTTTCAAACGACACCACTTTTAATTGCCGGAAATATCTAGAACTAGAAGCAGAGACATGAAATTTTTGAAAAACAGAAAAATGTATGGAAAATGACAGGTGGTGCACCAAATTTCGGTTGGAGTGTAGCCTTTGGGGCACTATGGAAAAAAGACTTAGAAAAATTTCACGGGGAGTCAATTTCATCTGAAATTTCAAAGTAAAATGCTTTTTTTCCAATGATTTTTAAATTCTTTTTTTCTATGTTTTTCATAGCGCACCAAAGCCTATACTCCAAATCCTACACTCCTGAACTTGACTCTTTGACCCAAATCTCGCTAATATGGCGAAAAAAGCCGCGAAACGCTCTGGGGGCGCATCCCCCCGCAATAAAAAAAAACCTTTTAGGATTAATCCCCTTCACACCCCCTACCCCCACCCCCCACTTTCCCCCGCCTCCCGCTGCCGCATCCTATTAAAAAGAAACCATAATCAGTTATTCTTATGTTAAATAAAAAGAGTACCTATAATAAATAAAAAGAGTACCTATAATAATTGTCTTCAAGTTTCTTATATATACTTTCAGACAGTCAAAAGCTTTGGTTAGGTTAGTTTACGCATTTTCTCCTATAGAAAATGTATAATCATAGTAAATAAGGTTCATTCATACTTATCAAGTATTTTATAGCCGGAGAGTCTCCTCTGGCTCTCATTACTGGTGGGCCACTCGGTCCAAATCCTCGTCCAAAGATGGTCGGCAGGGGACCCCTGGCACCGCACGGGAACATCCGTGGCGGTCCCATGGGCCCCATTGGTGGTCCTGGGGGACCCATTGGGCCAGGCGGAGTTTGGCCATATCCACCTCTGTAATCGCCATATGCATTAGCGTATTGCTGGTTCCTACAACAGGCAATAAGTAGGTACTTTATACATTCTCAAGATGAAATGAATGAACATAATCTGAAAGGCAATAAGAGGGAAGGACTTTTGAATACCTACCATAACATAATAATAAATGTTGGGGGAGCATGTTTTTATATTTTGAGGGTAACCTACTGAAACAGATTTGTGTAGGAAGTTTCCTTTCGGTTCGTTGGGCTTCGCCTTTCGAGCGATGCAAATGCAACGGTCAGAGGAAGCAACTCATTAAATATTGATCATACTATACTTGGCAAACCGGTATTTCTTTAGTATCCTGCGGCAGCGGGAGGCGGGGGAAAGTGGGGGGTGGGGGTAGGGGGTGTGAAGGGGATTAATCCTAAAAGGTTTTTTTTTATTGCGGGGGGATGCGCCCCCAGAGCGTTTCGCGGCTTTTTTCGCCATATTAGCGAGATTTGGGTCAAAGAGTCAAGTTCAGGAGTGTAGGATTTGGAGTATAGGCTTTGGTGCGCTATGAAAAACATAGAAAAAAAGAATTTAAAAATCATTGGAAAAAAAGCATTTTACTTTGAAATTTCAGATGAAATTGACTCCCCGTGAAATTTTTCTAAGTCTTTTTTCCATAGTGCCCCAAAGGCTACACTCCAACCGAAATTTGGTGCACCACCTGTCATTTTCCATACATTTTTTCTGTTTTTCAAAAATTTCATGTCTCTGCTTCTAGTTCTAGATATTTCCGGCAATTAAAAGTGGTGTCGTTTGAAAGAGGTGACCATCCTCTATAAGGCGTAACCATTCGCAACTCGAAACTCGTGCCACAGGCAGGATGGATACTAAAGCCAACCCACCTAGGCACAGAACACTATTACTCCTAGCGGCACCTAGGGCTTGCCCACGGTTAACAGAAGTCAATAATTACAGTAATTGCACTCAGATAGCAGCGCCTCCAATATATTATTCACTTACCTCAAAAACAGTGTTAGGCCCGGTTAGGCCTAAATAGAAACGAATTGATGGAATAAAGTTTAGTTAATTACATACCTAAATCCTCGGTCACTTCCTTGTACCTGATTCAATTCTTCTTCTGTCCACCCGTCGTCGGTAAAACTTAGGTCGTAATCATCGCCGAAATCCATCATTGTTTGTCTGTATAGAAATGATGATAATAAAACAGTAGATCAAATAAACATAGAACGCAGATAACAGTTAAAACCAAGGAAGGAACAATACTGACATTTACAACGCAACGCGAACGAAATACGAACGAGTCGAGTACTGGGGTACGTTCACGGGCGCACATAGGCGAAACCGTTAGGGGAAAGGTCGCGCGATTGTCTATGGTACCCGCACGAACGGGTGCTTTATCGCGCTCGCTAGGAGAAATCATAATTTGACAGCTGACACTTCATTCGTAGTTATGATTATCAATGATAACGCGTATTATTGCATATTTTAGGTCATCTCGTGGTGATTTCAGACGATTAATCAAGTTTTATTAATAAATACTATCTTCGCAACTGACACTGACCCAGAATGGATAACCGTTGATGGACATTTAACTTTATGGAGGACTTTATAGTTGGCGCAATAGCCCTTGAAGAAAATCTTGTTTTTTGAATGAACCAACTAACATAGAAGGTAAGAAAGTGTTTTGCGTTGCCTCCAGATATTATATAGTAGCTCACGTTGCTTAGCACATGAAGAAATTTGTTGTAAATACCACTACTCACTTGGTCAAAGTTCCAAATGTCTAGCAAGATAAATCTGCCGCGTGATGTCAATTTACTTCCAAGAGAAAATTTTAGGCAATCCAAACAATTTGATTGGAGTCAATTTTGTTTTTCTGTCCTTTATTTACATACACTCTACTACCATGTTAACTCTTGAAAGTACAACATAATATTCAACTCACCTGCCATAAACTAGGCTTAGTTCTTCTCCTTCTCTCTTAAGTAAATGTGATGATGTTAATGAAACCTCATTAAATCTTTATATTTATTTTCCAGGATGTTGACGACCCCGACCATCAGTTCACAGAGTTGAATACAACTACAGTTGTATATTGGTATATTTAAAATCTACACAGAGTCCAATTCGAACATAGGATGTGTAGAAAGAAACTTCTGTTCAAGAAAAATGAGGTCGAAGACGAGGTGAGAGTCGATTCCAACTGCAATGGGCATGGGCAACCCCTCTTTTGAGGCCTGAACTGAAATATGGTATGCCCAATGAAACCTTAGGTCCCTAAGAAGATTTTTGCAGTCGACGTACGACGACCTGATGAACCCTGGTGTCAGATTTAAACCAACTCAAAGACTAGAATAAAATTACTGGAAAGGAAGCATTTTATACTGTTTTACATTACAAGTTTTTCAGAATAGAACTCTCTCTCCGTTTTGTTTTCTTGGTGTTGTATACTGTTTTATGTATAGGTATTTACAAACTACTTAGATAATGTTATTCCGTAATGCTGTAATATTTCTTTGTCATTTGTTTGGTAAGTGTTTGTTTTATACAAGAATAATAAAAATGAAACAACGCTTAATTGATAAAATCTTGGTTTTTATTTGCCTCTGTACATCTTTTGTTTCACTCTGATAAAACTTTTACAAGTTCACAACCACAAAAACATTAGAAACAGTATTGTAATTAAAAAGTACCTACTACCTGATCCGTTTATTTACCTTCTCAGAGTGAAATTGCGGAGCACGAGTGTTTAGCAGTGGTACGTGCTGTAAACAAGTTCCGTGCCTACATTGAGGACGCTCAGGTTGTTGTAAAATCTGACCACCAACCCCACAGATGTCTGATTAGCCTACAGGAATACTACCTGAATATTGAATATGAACGCGCAACTGGCAACTGCGTAGGTAACTAGGTAGTTACTAATTACATCCATTACTGACACTGAGATTTACCACAGAACATGGTATGTTAAAATAAATATTTCATAACATATTCGGCAAGCCGTTTCGTTGTCGTAGTCTGCATCTGATGATATTTGTTTTCTTTACACGTTACAGCACTTGTGACCAGACCAAGTACGACCGGAAGCCGAGGAGACTGAGGAGATGAGTGTCGTTAATATATCCAGAAGACCGGGCCGTCGGGACATCGAGCAACATTGCTATCGAGTCGTGGAGAGCAAGACCTAACAAAATCTTTACCAATATTATTTGCCTCCCCTTTCTGCCCTCTTAGGATGGACAATGACAGGTGACCATTAGATGATATTAAGAGCCCGATGGTGTAGTGGACTCAGTTTGGTTAGGACAATGCAGGCTGAGTCCAACTGATTGTCTGTCAAATAAACGGATTCAGTGTTTTTGGAGGGTACGTTAAACCATTGATCCAGGTGACTGTATCTAACAGTTGTCTTTACAGGTCAATGGTATCGATTCGTAAACGCACCAATTCAATGAAACTTCATCATCATCCCTTTTCCCGTATCTCACGGGGTCGGCTACCTAATATATGGGATTAAACGCGGGTCTGGTTTCTCTCTCTGGGTTGCGGAGGTCAGATGGCAGTCGCTCTGTGTAAAAACCAGTACCCGCGTTTAATCCCATATATTAGGTAGCCGACCCCGTGAGATACGGGAAAAGGGATGATGATGAAGTTCATTGAATTGGTGCGTTTACGAATCGATACCATTGACCTGTAAAGACAACTGTTAGATACAGTCACCTGGATCAATGGTTTTAACGTACCCTCAAAAACACTGAATCCGTTTATTTGACAGACAATCAGTTGGACTCAGCCTGCATTGTCCTAACCAAACTGAGGAAAATGTCACGAAGTGATAAAAAGAAAAATATCAACTTTGTTTTGCCCTTCTGGGAATCGAACCCAAGCCCTCCGTCCAGTTCGAGAGCCCATGGCTCAGACCACTAGACCACGTAGGAAGTGACGGATCAGGTAGTAGGTACTTTTTAATTACAGATACTGTTTCTAATGTTTTTGTGGTTGTGACTTGTAAAAGTTTTATCAGAGTGAAACAAAAGATGTACAGAGGCAAATAAAAACCAAGATTTTATCAATTAAGCGTTGTTTCATTTTTATTATTCTTGTATAAAACAAACACTTACCAAACAAATGACAAAGAAATATTACAGCATTACGGAATAACATTATCTAAGTAGTTTGTAAATACCTATACATAAAACAGTATACAACACCAAGAAAACAAAACGGAGAGAGAGTTCTATTCTGAAAAACTTGTAATGTAAAACAGTATAAAATGCTTCCTTTCCAGTATTTTATTCTAGTCTTTGAGTTGGTTTAAATCTGACACCAGGGTTCATCAGGTCGTCGTACGTCGACTGCAAAAATCTTCTTAGGGACCTAAGGTTTCATTGGGCATACCATATTCAGTTCAGGCCTCAAAAGAGGGGTTGCCCATGCCCATTGCAGTTGGAATCGACTCTCACCTCGTCTTCGACCTCATTTTTCTTGAACAGAAGTTTCTTTCTACACATCCTATGTTCGAATTGGACTCTGTGTAGATTTTAAATATACCAATAAACAACTGTAGTTGTATTCAACTCTGTGAACTGATGGTCGGGGTCGTCAACATCCTGGAAAATAAATATAAAGATTTAATGAGGTTGTCATTAACATCATCACATTTACTTAAGAGAGAAGGAGAAGAACTAAGCCTAGTTTATGGCAGGTGAGTTGAATATTATGTTGTACTTTCAAGAGTTAACATGGTAGTAGAGTGTATGTAAATAAAGGACAGAAAAACAAAATTGACTCCAATCAAATTGTTTGGATTGCCTAAAATTTTCTCTTGGAAGTAAATTGACATCACGCGGCAGATTTATCCTGCTAGACATTTGGAACTTTGACCAAGTGAGTAGTGGTATTTACAACAAATTTCTCATGTGCTAAGCAACGTGAGCTACTATATAATATCTGGAGGCAACGCAAAACACTTTCTTACCTTCTATGTTAGTTGGTTCATTCAAAAAACAAGATTTTCTTCAAGGGCTATTGCGCCAACTATAAAGTCCTCCATAAAGTTAAATGTCCATCAACGGTTATCCATTCTGGGTCAGTGTCAGTTGCGAAGATAGTATTTATTAATAAAACTTGATTAATCGTCTGAAATCACCACGAGATGACCTAAAATATGCAATAATACGCGTTATCATTGATAATCATAACTACGAATGAAGTGTCAGCTGTCAAATTATGATTTCTCCTAGCGAGCGCGATAAAGCACCCGTTCGTGCGGGTACCATAGACAATCGCGCGACCTTTCCCCTAACGGTTTCGCCTATGTGCGCCCGTGAACGTACCCCTGGTTAAAAATATCCTGCCCGTTCAGAGGCGCCTGTCAGATGAAATTTCGACTAGGCGAATTTTTATCCTGCCCGTTCAGTAGTGCGTTCACGCATGCACCTAGGGGAAACCGTTAGAGCGACTTTTAATCTGACAGCTCGCGTAAACCCCCGTTCATGCACGCACTTGCACCTGTCAGGATGAAATTTCCCCTGACAGGCGCTTCAAAACGGGGCTTTATCAACTGGTCAAAGTGAAAAGTTCCCTAACCTTGCGCTAACCGTGCGCCCGTGAACGTACCCCAGAGGCGCACCGGAAGTGAACTTTTATCTGACAGCGGCGAAGATTTTGCTACCTCGAGACTGCGCTAAAATTTAATCGGCTGTCAAAAGTACGTGTTGACACGAGTTTGACTTTAGACGGTTTCTGCCATTGCCATATGATTGTTAAACAATTTTGAAAGAGTTTGTGAAGTGAATTGTTTTAACGCGGCTGTTTACTCATGATCATGAATAATAAACGAGGTAAGTCATTTTATCTGACTAAGTTATTACTTATTTTGACGATCTTATTTCGACACAGTCTTTATATCACTAATTTTGGGGCAGAAAGTGAGTTCCGCGTTTGATTCGATTCCCTGTTGGGCAGATATTTAATTAATGAATTTAACTGTTCGTGTCTTGTTATTCCGGGTCTTGGTGTACTTCTACACGTGTCCATGGAACCCCCATCCATACATACTATCATATATCCTAGTAGGGACTATGAGTGTGATCGTGTGATACCATTTTTAACTTAGCAAAGAGAAGACATGGACGGATTGTTTTTAATGGAAGAAAAAATATAAATTATATTTTAATTTTCAGGCGACTTGTGTCGTGTGCCACCAGATATGGTGCCTCCAGAATATATTCACATCCATCAATCGAAAACTATCTTTGTAAGTAGGCCAAACTTTAAGCTGTTCTAAAAATGTAATTAATTTGCAATAATATTTAAAAAAGAAGTAGATCAGCTGATAAAAGCTTAATACCTAAGCGAGCTATTGAGAAGTAGATAATGAAGTATTGAAAAATGTGTTTTAAAAATGTTTCAGCTCAAGAGAGTGGGAATAACATAACAGGCACAGAACAACCACAAGAAAGGAACTTGTTAAATGGTTCATCATCATCATCATCATCATCTTCAGCCTACATCCACCCACTGCAGGGTATAGGCCTCTTCTCTACTGCGCTACTCCTCACAGTCCTGTGCTAGTCTCATCCAGTTTGCGCCTACGTATTTGTCGATGTCGACGAACCATCGGGCTGGTTGTCTGCCCACTGACCTTATCGCTCCTCTTGGCCACCAATGTGATGGCCAATGGTTAGTATTTTAATATTAGTTGTTTGCATTATACCTAATAATTTCCAATAATCGTGAAAAATCCTTCTTGGCCTTTATCACCTTGGTACAGCTTCTACTTAACACTGAATTCAATAGCAAATAAAGGATAATGAAGGCAACGCAGAATACTTTTATGCTTATTGAACATACCTACAATCTGTGTTAATTATAAATTAATTATTAATTATAAAACTATTAAACTTAGCTTAAGTACCAAATCTCACTGTGTTTCAGACATTTCAACAGAGGAGAGAAGCAGTAGGTACACCCGAGTTAATATTAGAGAAAACACCGCAGCTGGATTCAGGTATAATAATTTTGTTCCTTATTGTTGCTGTCCTTATACATATGACGATATTGTGGATAGACTTATACTAGTGATATGAATATGTCCAAGAAAAGGTTCAAGAAAACGTAGATGAATATATATGAAGCAAAAGAAGTGGGTTTGCAAGGGTCACGTAAGTGGGAGGTGCTCTCTGCTAATACCTCCGGGACAGAGGCCTGTTTTAACATTATATGTTATTTGTCGTGTAAATGTATGTATGTACTTACTACATCTTATTCTATTTACATACAATAACTCACGCCTTTATCTCTCACAGGGTAGACAAAGCGTAAAAAAATAAGAGCCATGTTAGATTGAATGAAATGTGTATTGCTATTGTGACAGGTTGTCATCCCATCAGTCAATTCACAATACTTTGTGACCCTTTGCTGGTTTTTAGAGCATGCTCGAGAGGAGAAGCCGCTGACAAATTCTATGTTTTCCTTTCACTTCAGCATTCTATTGTATTCTTTATCTATTACTTATTCTTAGTAAGTGTCTGCCAACAGTAAACTGTTTACTGATGGTAGACACTACACTGTTGGAGCCCAGAATAATATAATATAATAATAGAATATAAATTTTCATATTTCAGTGAGTTCTGCAGCAACAAACCAGCGAGCAGCGAATGTGCTAACACAAAGTACGCATGCTGTGTCACAAGTAGCATCACGGCACGGCTTGGCTCAGGTATGTATCAATTTTTTTTTTTACTAGCCTGAAGCGTCCCTCTGTGCGTTCTTTTGACTCCGAGTATGCTGCGATCCATCGCTCTCTGACAAATAGTGAAAGACCAGACCTGATCACTATAGGTTAGGACGGGTAAGATACGCATATCGACGAGCTTGCGTTTTAGTGTTAAAGGAAGATCTCCTTTCATTAAGTCCTTCATGGACCAGAAGCTCTTCGCAAGCATTTTTGACACGGCGATCGACTTCTTTGTTCTGCCGGTTGCTGAAAAAAATTAACTGGCCCAAGTAAATATACTCGTCGACATATTGTACATTGTCCACTCCCCGTCTACCGTTACCCTATGTTCGTGACTGTTGGTCATTAATTTGGTCTTTGATCGGTTTCGGAAATTAACCTCCCGGCTTGCCAAGCTCAGGCCTTGGAACATGTCCTGAAGTTCCCGAGCAGTCGGTGCAAAAAGTAAAATGTCGTCGACGAAACGCAGGTTTGTAAGCCTCTTTTCGCAGACTTCAATGCCCCTCTGTTGCCACGAGACTGAGGGTAGGTAGGTATGTACATATGTTACGCAGAATCCGATGATAATTGGTAACGTGCCTTGCGAAACACGGAAACGCTCGGGTTATACAATGTGTAACAGAAAGGGTATATGCATCGAGAAAGGTGTGAATCTACCTATGAAACTGAACAACTTTCCCTAAGAAACATAGGTCGAAAAACGAAAAAAAAAAATTTGACCTTCCATACAAAATGCATCAGCTGATAGCGCATTTACTATGGGAAGACAACATTTTATTTTCGTATTTCGACCTATGTTCCTTAGGGAAAGTTGTTTAGTTTCATGGGTAGGTTCACACATATCACGATGCATATACCCTTTATGTTACACGTTGTATATCATGACCGGTCACCCATCCATGGCTTGGTCACATCGATGATGGTTGCTTTTACATTCGTCATCGGAATGAATAAGCACTAACTACTTGACCACGAGCGTTTCAATGCTTCAATATCAACTTTCATAATACTTAATAAAAAACTCTCACTCCGCAGGCTGGCGCAGGGTGAATGAGGCAGTCGAAACGAAACCCACTCTCCCAAACAGTGTGAAGGAAGCCGCCGCCACCGAAGAAGACACAGGCAAGCCCCCCGCCGCAGCTTTTTGGCAGTATGTCAGCAGTGGCCCCGTTTCGGCAGAAACACTATCTAATCCAAATCTACCTCCGGCCCGTGCTCAAGTCTTCGCTCCCGCTCCGAGTAAAGCTCGGGGTATACAAAGGATACATCCGCCCCCACGACATTGGACCCATGCGCCGCTGCTGGTTGCTGATCGCTCACTGGACCTCCTCCAATGAGGAATCACCCGGGGGCTTGTATCGCACTAGTGGACGAAGACGAAGCCCTACGGGCTGTCACCCGAGAGCCGCTCCTCAAGATCAAGCCTTCGTGTGCCGCCCGCTACTGGTTGCCCCTCCCCCGTTATGTTAACTTGGACGGGGAGGGAGAACAAGACCGCGCGGGGGGAGAAACACACCCCTCATACAAGACGCCGTGTGCCGCCCGCTGCTGGCACTGGCACCCCCTCAGGCATCTTTCCGAGGGTAAGACCGCGCGGCGGGAGCAACACACCCACCAATGAAAACGTCGCGGAGGCACCGATTCTACTACTAAGAACAATCTAGTTTTACCTAAGTCAAACTTAGATCTTCTTTCTTATACACGACAAAGTGAACTGATTTATCCTAAACTAAAATGGTGACTATCATCTACCAGGCTTATCAGAAAATACTTTGCGCTAGGCCCTAGGGTAAACTTTCATCCTACTACATATAGGAACAATGAGTTTAGCCAAGGCAAACCTATTTTTTCCTAAATCGGGTTTAGTTGGTAACAGCCTTGGTTTGAGATACTTGTGATAAATAATTTTAAGTATTATGTAGTTAAGGTGATGTTTTCTTTAATTGTTTATTTTCAGTATGATTGTTATACGGTCATTATTTACAATTTAACATATCTTTATTTTTATTACCTGTTAGAGGCGAATAATACACTATAAATTGTTATATAAAAGAGGATTTTTATTAACATTATAATAACTATTTGACTTAAGAATTATACACTATGATTGTAATACAAAAAAGGTGTTTTATCATTAATCATTATAATAACTATGAAACAATATAATCAATCAGAAATACAATAATAAATAAATCAGCAAAAAACACCTTATGTATTCTTCTTCTTCTGTCGTGTTGATGATAAAGATCAATTTAGACCAGTGCTCTAATTTTCTGGCTCTATCCTAATTCTTAGCGCACACTCAAAAGTTTAATATTTTTTCCAGCATGTTTATATTGTGGGTGCTCCTTCGGTCCTTTGATTTAGATAAAAGCCCCATCAACTGCTCCTATAACAGACCAGATTCCAAAATTATACTTTCTTTTAAAATATTGTTAGTTTAAGACTTCCATGCTGGACTGGGAGTGATAGAAAAACATAAAATGTGCCAGCTGCATCTCCTCCCGTGCATGCTGTAAAAATCAGCTAAGGGAATTGAGGGTTTCAGTGTATTGCAATTTAGGCGATGGGCTGACAACCCGTCACTACAGCAATATACAAAACCATCATCTGTATTAGCCCTCTAAACTTGTCAGACGTAGCGGAAAAACATATGTTTAGGTCGTTTTTGCTCTGCCTACCCCATTAGGGATAAAGGCGTGATTCTATGTATGTATGTATGTTAGTTTAATTAATTGAACAGCCAAATTCAAGATGTCCCTGAGTTAAAAATTAAATAGTTTAACAATTGTGTTAATTCCATTTACGTCTCTTCCTTACCTATACATCCCCTAACCCACCAAAACTTTCAGATGCCTCCTGACCTGATTCTCCTCTTTTTTATGCCATTAGATGATTTTGTAGCCATTCTATTTAGCACCTCCACCACGGCAGTGAAACACTGGTTCAGCGAGCTCTTTGCCAGGTTAAACCTGTCTCCAACAGATCTGTAAAAATTATTTGAAACTATGCTATAATACAATTTCTAATGACTTATATTTTCCTGAGTGATGATAACAGTCATAGTACTGTTGAAATTGCAGTTTAATCAAACACCTATTCCTATAGAATCCAGTCACTAGCCAAACTAGACATATAAGTGTTATATTATCCATTTCTAATAAAACAAAGTAAATAAAATATATTAACAATACATGTGAACAATACGCATAATAATAAGCATAAAATAATCATACCTAAAAGAATCCAGAGTGGTAAGTAGCCACAAGACAAGACTGATAATATTTCGGTCTGTGTGTCTATACCATAATTTTGGTCCTTTCTTGGTGAAAGTTGTGGCCCAAGAATTGACTCTTATTGCTCGTAAGCACACAACTGCAGTCTAAAATGTTACTGGAGCTCTTTTTCAGAGAGCCACAGGTTTTTCAACATAATCTTCATTTCGTTAAGGGGTTTTTCGTTTATTTGAATATCATGTAAACACCAATTGCATTTTCATCTTCACTGTCCGTCTCTGTACAAAAACGCTCGATATAAATCTCTGTCTCGGATCAATTGTGTTTGTTGAACCACAAGCACAACACAAAACCACTAAATTGGTTTTAAATGACTCGAAAATACACCATTTCGATAGATAATCGTGTTATCAAACAGAAATCACAGCTGTCAAGAGTGTCAAGTTGACGTAACACAAACGTAACATCGAAATAGTTTGACAGTTTCGTACTGTGTACGTTCAGTGCGTCCCACTAGTATAAGAATCGATCGGTATAAAAATTATACTGGTCGTCTGAACGTACCCCGGAGTGCGTTCAGACGGCCAGTATAAATTTTAAACCGTACGATATTTATACTAGCGGGTCGCACTGAACGTGCACCGAACAAAACTGTCAAAATTGCTACACATCGAAACCATTGACCAATGATAGACGTCATACATACACACACATACACAGTTGACAGCCGGCGAAATATTCGATTCGCACGCTCTCGAGGCAGCAAAATCTTCGCCGCTGTCAGATAAAACTTCACTTCCTGGGGTACGTTCAAAGCCGCTCGATCGATCGAAATTTAACCTGGGGTACGTTCAGAGCCGCTCGATCGATCGAAATTTAACCTGGTTAAAAATTATACTGCCCGTTCAGAGACACCTGTCAGACGAAATTTTGACTAGGTTAATTTTTATCCGGCCCGTTCAGAGGCGCGCCGGAAGTGAAGTTTTATCTGACAGCGGCTAAGGTGCACGTTCAGTGCGTCCCACTAGTATAAGATTCGATCGGTATAAATATCGAACTGGATCGACTGAACGTACTCCTGGTTAATAATTATCCTGCCCGTTCAGAGGCGCCTGTCAGATGAAATTTCGACTAGGTGAATTTTTATCCGGCCCGTTCAGAGACGCACCGGAAGTGAAGTTTTATCTGACAGCGGCGAAGATTTTGCTACCTCGAGAGCGTGCGAATATTTCGCCGGCTGTCAAATGTGTATGTGTGTGTATGTATGACGTCTATCATTGGTCAATGGTTTCGATGTGTAGCAATTTTGACAGTTTCGTTCGGTGCACGTTCAGTGCGACCCGCTAGTATAAATATCGTACGGTTTAAAATTTATACTGGCCGTCTGAACGCACTCCTGAACGGGCAGGATAAAAATTCGCCTACAGTCTGGTAAAATTGCACTGGTATTATGGCAACATATTTTAAAACCACCCGTTCACACACAATATTTTGTGACAAATGACAATCGATCGATTATAGGCAGCTTTCACACTGTCCCGCGCTACGAGGTGGAGAGCAGATCTGCTCATACGCTTGGGGTACGTTCACGGGCACACGGTTAGCGCAAGCTTAGGGGAACTTTTCACTTTGACAGTTGATAAAGCCCCGTTTTGAAGCGCCTGTCAGGGGAAATTTCATCCTGACAGGTGCAAGTGCGTGCATGAACGGGGGGTTTACGCGAGCTGTCAGATTAAAAGTCGCTCTAACGGTTTCCCCTAGGTGCATGCGTGAACGCACGCCTGGAGTTGTAGGCGATTATCACACTATACGCGCAACGCGGCGTATTGTGTATGGTTCCATTGTTTTCACTCCGCGTGGTGTGCCAACCCCGCGTTTTTTCTATAAAAAATACAAACCGATGTACTTCGAAGAACGATACAGCTCCGTCGCTCCGCGCTACGCCGCGTTGCGCATATAGTGTGATAATTGCTGTATCGTCCTTTCAAACTTCTAGAGTTAATGTGCGCACTAACGGTTTTAGATCTTAAAAAATCGGTTGAATTTTAGAAGCGCTAACTTTCCCTCACCATACCACGCCATTCCATGTTACCATTCAATGTTCAAGAATTTCGCCGGTAGGTATAACTTTTTCTTTGGATAATATTCAGTGTTTAAAACGCTAAATACTTCACACGTAACTAACGTAGGAGTTGGAATGAAAGGGTGGAATGTGGAAGCATGTACAAAAGCAAAAGCCAAAGTTATAACCGATTTCATTTTTCTGAATCGATTCAAATTGGAAACTTTTTAATAGTTGTTTTTGTTAATCTGTGGACATTTTCTTCCTTTCAAAATGGCTCCCACCCGGAATATTCTCGGATTTTTGAATCCGAAAACCCTAAGTGCCGTAATAACTAGTAATATTTCCAAAACACCGTGTAGATTTATTCATAGATGCAATAAATGTGATAATTTCTTGGGAGGCGGAGCAGTATCTGCCGCCCTTGTTCATAAGAACATCAAGTGTAAGTTTTACATGCTTTTATTACATCATCTGTGTATATTTTATGCTTATTCTGATTATAAATGCACTATTTACAGTTAGAGAAGCAAGATTCTACTTAGTTTGCTTTGGTAAGTGGTGCCAAAATTGTGTCTGATGACATTTTGTGAAACATAACCTCAACTTTGTTCAGATAACATTGGGGCGAGACCACGGTACTTCCACACTTCTAACCTGCTGAAAGCTAAAGCAGATTACTACAAAGTCTTAGGAGTAGCCAAGAATGCGTCCGCCAAAGACATCAAGAAAGCCTACTACAAATTGGCCAAACAATATCATCCTGATGCCAACAAATCTGATCCTGAGGCTTCAAGAAAGTTCCAAGAGGTTTCCGAGGCGTATGAAGTAAGTTTATTTATTTATTAACAATTTATTGTACACAAAAAAAAAACATTATAGAAAAAATGGGCCGGCCACGTCTGCCGCATGCCGGATGAATTGTGGGCAAAGACCACCACACAGTGGAAGCCACCGACCGACAGAAGACTACGCGGCAGACCGAGACGACGATGGCGAGACGAGCTGGACGCCTTTAGTAAGGCATGGCCGGAGGAAGCACAAGATAGGGAGTCATGGAGGGAATGGAGAGAGGCCTTTGCCCAGCAGTGGGACACATAATGGCTACATAAGATAAGATAAGAAAAAAGGACATTTAAAAATAAGGAAACAATAGGCACTGCTTATTTATACAAAAAGAGGTGTTATATTGTGTGAAGAAAAAATATCCTTATCTACATTTTTCATAACAGTAAAAAATGTTTGAGCTTCCTGATAATAATTAACCCTCTCCCTATCCAATGGATTATTATGTGATTCATGGTTCATTACAACTTGTAATATCTAAATGGTAGATATTAAATTGAACAAAAAGAGCCCACACAGATATATAAAAAAACTTCTTTTTGCAGATTCTATCAGATGAAAACAAACGCAAACAGTATGATACATATGGTACCACCTCAGACCATATGGGCATGGGAGGGGGACCGGGAGGGGCAGACGGTTTCACTCACCAATGGCAATATAAATCCACGATAGACCCTGAAGAGTTATTCCGGAAGATCTTTGGTGATGCCGGCTTCAAAGCAGATATGTTTAGTGATTTTGCTGAAAGCCAGTTTGGTTTTGGTGCAGCCAAAGAGGTATGAGCATGCAACATAACAGTTTATTACTTTGTGTAATAAAGATATTTCATAATTTATTGTAATGATAAGATTCTAACTTAATGACTTTCCTTCCTGCCAAGAAACTGACTGCATTTTATAGCAGGTTAACTTCACATGGATATTACTTTTTAAAATCATCAGATGTGCTGAAAATACCCATAAATGGTTGCTTATAATGAGGTCACTGATGCTCTGCCTACAGCATGAGGGATACAGGTGTGACTTGACTTTTTTGTAGGTATTTTATTAAATCTAGTTTTTTACATTGCAGGTGCTAGTAAATCTGAGGTTCACTGAAGCCGCTCGTGGCTGCAACAAGGACATCAATGTCAACGTGGTGGACATCTGCCCCAAGTGTGCGGGGTCCCGCTGCGAGCCCGGCACTAAATCCATCAAGTGCACATATTGTAACGGCACTGGCATGGAGACCTTCTCTAGAGGTAAGACCCTGCAATAATGACATCAACATTAACGTGGTGGACATCTGCCCCAAGTGAGCGGGGTCCCGCTGCGAGCCCAGCACTAAAGCCATCAAGTGCATGTATTGTAACGGCACTGGCATGGAGACTTTCTCTAGAGGTAAAAACATAGTTCTTCCATACTGGACTGGTAGTAATAGAAAAATAGCAAAATGAGCCAGCTGCTTTACCTCCTGTGCACGCAGTAAATTGTACAAAAAAAAACTAAGGAATTTAAGAGGGTTCATACACGGGTAGTATTGTAATTTAGGCGACGCGACGGGCTGACAACATGTCACTGTCACCACAGCAATACAAATATCCCTCAAAGCTTGTTGATATAGCAGAGATGTGCGATATAGCTATGATAGCAAGATGGGGGATTTTTTAAATTATTTATCTTTTATAGGATTAGACAAGACAGTTTACTATTCCGAAATTCCGAATGGTGTTTCTCCGGTTTCAGGTCCATTTGTGATGCGGTCCACTTGCCGGCACTGTCACGGCACCAGGATGCTCATCAAATTCCCCTGCGTCGAGTGTGAAGGCAAAGGACAGACTGTAAGACATTTCTATGACACCAGTAACTTAATTTTATACTAGTATTTTGCTGCTCTGAACAAAAATTATATTTGGCACTCTATACACTATCACCATCTGCTGCACCCTTTGTACTATTCTAGTAAGTCTTCTAGTAGGACCAACTTAACTATTATGAAGTCTTGCTATTCCAATCCCAACACAGACGACCGCGCACGATCAACTAAACAGCCGGCCGATAGTCGATTTACATTCACAGTTAAGGAAAGAGAGATTCGACGATTGACCGACCGGTTTAAGAGCTTTTTACTAGTTTAGTAACGCTCATTGTGAAGAATTGATAGGAACTTACTGTTTGCAGTCTCTGATGTGGAGAGCAATTCTTTAGGAATCCTGTGTTAACTTTTGGTAAACAAGCAACTACATATTCAGTATTTTTACAGACGTAGGCTTATGGAAATATTCTGTCCTACTAGGTACAACGCAAGAAGGTGACGGTGCCGGTGCCGGCGGGTGTGGAGGACGGGCAGACGGTGCGCATGGCGGTCGGAGACAACGAGATCTTCGTCACGTTCAAAGTGGAGCCCTCCACCTACTTCCGGCGGGACGGCCCTGATGTGCACACTGAGTGCGCGGTATGTATTAGGGCTGCATCCTTGATTGTTGAACCTGGACAAAAACCTCAAAAAGCCCGGATATTTGGGCGAAATAGTGTTCTTCCGTGGAAGCCCGAATAAAAAAATAATAATTAAAAAGTCGTTCAGATTTTTAAAAATCAAATTTAAGTTATAAATCAATGTTTTTTGTCCTTTGTACGTTTCTGTGTACAAGAAATAGTTAAATATACTTCACGAAAACTAAATCCATACATTAAGCGAGCGAAGCGAGCGCAACATTTCACAAGGCGTCCCTTTAAAATAATAGAGGTGAAGACCACTGTACTTTTATCTGGAGGAGGACACGGGCTACTTTTTATCTCGGGAAGCTTTCTCATTAATAAATGACAAATTTTTTATGTTTCAGATTTCCGTATCGCAAGCAATTCTAGGAGGCACTGTCAGAATACAGGGCTTATATGAAGACCACACTCTGCAGGTATTTAAAAAAATATATTAGAATAAAAAAAAATATAAGATTTCGACTTTTAGCAGTGATAATTAACTCTAAAATGTATTGAAAAAATATAACGTTTATTATCGTCTTCCTCAGATAGTGCCGGGCACATCATCGCACAGCACCATCAGGTTATCACGGAAAGGCATGAAGCGAGTCAGCCAGCACGGCTACGGAGACCACTATGTGCATATAAAAATACAGGTAAATAATGTTTTAAACTGATATCATAAAAAGACAGTTTTTTTTTTGTCAGAATTAACGTAAAAATTGCCGAAACGATTTTAGTAACTTCTTCCAATTTTCACTAAATGACTCGTGTAACAGACTCGAAACATCGGAATAATAAAGGTAAACTCCCTATGTTTTTACCACCAAAAACTATAAACTTGTGTGTAATAGAAAAACATAGAATGTGCCAGCTGTTTCTCCTCCCGAGGATGCTGTGAAAACCAGCAAAGGTATACAAGAGTTACAGGTTATTGTTTTTGGCGATAAGTTGACAACCTGTCACTTTAGCGACTCAATATTTGCCAGACGGTGGCGATAACTCTACTTGGCGCTTTTCGCTATACCACAGCACAGACGTGATTTTATGTATGTATGTTTGTATTTGTATTTGTCAGGTACCAAAAATCCTGTCTGGTAAGCAGAAGGCGCTGATGTACGCATACGCTGAACTAGAAGAGGACACGCCCGGACAGATACACGGGGTCTCCGTCGACCGCGACGGTATGTACCACTCAACTAGTCTAGTATCATAGGTGTAAGGGACAACTTCCCGCAAACTGTTGAAGGTGCAGAGTCTAAGAAAATAGTGAAATTCATTCAGGAAACTAACTGACTGAGCAACCCCTATAATAGTGTTAAAGGCACTTCTTTGTGATGACAGTAAGAGAAAACGAAACAAAGTCATCACAAAGGCCGGAGTGCCTTTAACACTAGACATTGCTTTATCTCGACAGGGATACACGTGGGAAAGGCCCCCTTGCGGGGAGGACCACTTTACGGAGATTGTGCCTAACCGGCTTCTCTTAAAGAGTTGGATTCCGTTCCGATCCAAACAAGCTAAGCTCACAAGAGCGAAGCACTTGCAACCACTATAACTTTGCAGGAAGCTGTCCATTTCATCCTGTATCGTAGTGGTTAAAATTTAAGCGTCATTTTTTTACTATAGTAGTGTTAGTACTGCAAGGCGAGCATTGTTCATAAATCATCTCATTATGTATGACTATGCAGCGAGTA
The DNA here is from genome assembly GCA_029255725.1 of Scrobipalpa atriplicella. Lineage (NCBI taxonomy): Eukaryota > Metazoa > Arthropoda > Insecta > Lepidoptera > Gelechiidae > Scrobipalpa > Scrobipalpa atriplicella. The sequence goes on from JARACY010001795.1 coordinate 21,296, forward strand.
GCTAACTCTACTATAGTAACCTACAACTACAATATTGTGATGTGACGAATAATACATGAGTTTCAAACAAAATAATGTACAAGAAATTTCTCAAGTTGATTAACGTTCGACTTTCAATATGTTTTGACCCTTATAATTTACATAAAACACAATTGGCTAAGTACTTTCCAACTAGTCAAATCAGCAACTTTTTACGAAATGTCAAAAACGGTTTTTTGTATGAAAATGGTGAGTTATGACGTCACATTTTAGTAAATATTGACTACTCAAATCAATAGCTTATATACTTTTAATTCGATTATTAAAATCTAAATGTGCATTTATTTTTTAATGATGAATGAACTCCACAATATTTTTAGCCATCAGTTTTAAGTATAAACGTTTTGAATTTCTCAAGCTCAAAACCCAGTCAAGTACCCAATTGAAAATATTGAAAGTAAGAGAGAGTAAATAGTGAGGTATACCACATTTTATGCACAATAAAAATGTTTTATTTGCAGCCAAATCCGATACAGGCAGTAGCGAGAAATCGGAGTCGACTAAAGCTAGTAGCGAAAAAATACACCACATGAACCGTGATAGCGAATACACTGATCAGGAAAAATCCAAAACTTCGACTATGATCGATATTATTGCCGAGTGTTATAAGGAAAATAGGCCTTATTTCTTAGCGGGATTCTTTATGTCGGCAGTTTTCTGCACGCTTGTACTTTTAAATGATCCAGAGGATAAATATAAAGTGCAGGATTATTTATATAATAAAGTGGGGCTAGATGAAGGTCAGGAAATGGATAAAAGTCTCGGGTATGAAAGGAGTTTACAGAGAGAGAGAGAAAAGAACCCGCAATTGTATGAGGTGTGAAAGAGAAATATTTGACAGTGATTTTCAAATCGGTAGGATTATAAATTAGGATTCAATTTCATGAAATATTTTGAACATAAAGTTGCTGAAATGAAATTATATCTCATGCACAAAGATAAACAGGTTTTTTACTTATGTTTTTCTTCTACCAACTAGAAGTTCTTGCAAAATGTTAATACTATATGTGTAAATATGTTATTAATTTTATTTATGAACGAGTTTTCGTGAGCGAAAGTTGTTTTTGAAAGTATTGTTGATTTTTTACAGGGTGGGGCAAAAAAATCATTCGATTATCATATATTTAATAAAAAAAATTGTTTCAGCTTGTGAAACATGTTTATTTAATCCATTAGAATTTATTTCATCAAGTTGAGACAATGATATCGGTCAAGTGGCCGCCGCCAGAGTTGATGAATATAAGAGCACTTTTTATGGAATTATTATCACTCTTGCCAGAACTTCGGGCGACAGGATCTCGCATTCCTGGTAGACTCTGATTTTGACATTAACCCAAAATTTAAAAAAAAACATAAATGAAGTCTGGAACAGTTAAATCGGGTGACCTGGCCGCTAAAGCAAATCACCAAAACGAGAAAAAAATTTACCCTAAATTGGATTAATCAACTCTGGCGGCGGCCTCTTGACCGATATAATTTTCTCGATTTGATGGATTTTTTGATGGATTCAATAAACATATTCCACAAGCAGAACCAAAGTTTTTTATTAAATAAATAAATACAGTAAAAGTACATCGGGTGATTACTTTTCCCCCACACGTTATATTGTTTAGGTTAGGGGATATAGTATGATGGTTAAACATAAGTCCCGCTTGTACATAATAATTAATATATACGAAATTTAAAAAATAATGTCCTTGTTTCATTTGCAATCCTTTTGACCCTTCGCACCATCATGCTATAGACCACAATATTAATCATAATAATTTAGGTTATTTTTGTTTTAAACAATTTTCCGATTCATTCCTCTCCTATATTTCAGTTCAAATATTATATTGAAATGCTGAGTGTCGATTTTTGTGGTCTATAAAATGTGGTATATGTAGAATAAAAGAACTTAGAATTCTAACCAATAAACATTTAAAAACTTCGGAACTAAGATCTACTCAGCATATATTGCATAATAGGTACTATTTCTACAAGTAGAATGAAAACTATTATGATTTTCGTTATAGGTAAAGAAATATAAAGTCGATTCAAAGAAAGAAGCCATAATAATTGTAAGTTTTAAATTCAAACATCTCTTCTCTATTGTATGTAGAAAGTGAGTTTGTTGTAGAAATATAGTTCATTTATGTAACTAACTTTGCAATGCTAGATCGGATTTGTATTGAAGTATAATCTGCTGAACTTCTGAAATACCTACTGTAGTATGATATGAATAGCGTTATTTTTTTTCTCATAAAGTCATGAAAAAAAAACCGGTACCCAGATTTAATTTCATCAGTCGTAGGCGAGGTCCTCGGTAACTTCGCAAAATGTTCCTCTTATAATGTCCCTATAGCAAAATGTTCCTTTTTGCAATATGTTCCTTTTTCCAACCTTTTAGCAAAGTGACTCTTTTTCTAAAATATCCCTTTCGTAAAATGTCCCTTTTTGATAGATTTTGGTCTTGAGAGTCATCGGTCAGAGTCAAATCAAAAGGACATTTTGAGAAACGGTCATTTTTCGAAATGCATGCAATGCAATGCATATTTCGCTATTTTAGTCTTATTTTTGTTGACCATTCGACCTCCGCTAAAATGGAGATAAAAACGCAAAGCTAATTGCAGATGACGCCACTGTTGAGAGTTCCAAAAGAGACCAATGAGAAGACACAAAACTGACATTCATATTGATATTGACAGATTACTTACCAATCACAGGAAAAGGGACACTCAACAGTGGCGCCAGCGCCATTTAGTTCTCCCCATCTTGAAAATAAAAACAGAAAAACGTAATTAAAATAATGGCGCCCGTTTCAACAGGTAAGAAAGTGTCAATAGCGGAACAAGACATGGTGGAGGCTGTGAAGGAGGCTCTCAAGGAGAAGAAGGCATTGGAAGGTGCCCCTGAAGATGACGACCTGAAAGCCAAAGCCAGCAAGGGATAGGACAATGCGCCCAACGCATAATGCTCATTCGTCACGTTTCTATGGCTCTAAAGAAGCTACGAAGATGATAAATCTGCTTGTAGTGTGAAAAAAAAAACAAGTTTACTTTCATTTTTTTTTAAATGCATTGAAATTTGAACCATATTAGCATATGTATTTAGGGATGCCATGCCATTATTTATGCGAGAAACAAATGCAAATAAATCTGATATGGGATTGCGCCAACAATATACTGAGACTGAGACTTAAAATCTAAATTGCTAATAAAAGTTAAGTTTTAAATCGCAATAATTTTTAATAATTAGATAGAAAATGTAAAAAAACATGACGAATCAGCAATGCTTAAACTTTGGGCGTTTACATTTTAGTAAAATATTCCAAATTGATAAAATTTATACCCGATACATTCAAAGTTAGATATGACCTTGTCTCAATTTATATTTTGTGTTTTGTGATACGATCAAAGCTTAATTTTTCATACATTTAATTTACTCAATTAATAGATGATTTTATCAAAATGTAATGTTTTATACATTTTAAGTTAGTTATTCGTCACATTTCTAGTTGGTCTATGCTTTGAGTTTTTGTTTAAATTCTGTGATACGTGTTTTAATTTATCACAAAATGGATAGTATATTTCCGAAAATTTGTATTGTTACTATAAAATGTGCTGTTTTATATGTATCACGATACATAAATTGAAGAATATAAGCTACTGTACATAGCCGTTGACTAGTCTGTAGGAAACGTAGATAAATAAAATAACAATTTGAAATGAGACTGTTTTATTTATGCTATTGTAACAAACCCTACCCTACCATGCAGTATTTTTCTTAGTTATTATTTAGGTACTAATGTCTATAAATCCTGTCATAAATTGTAATTTAATAAAAAGAAGCTTATTATTTTGTATCTTTCCCTGACTGAACCGGATTTTTTAAGAGTCTTGGCGTGGAAACAAGTCCTTTAGCCGAACTTCTTCACTTCACAGTTAGTTTTTCATGTTTTAAAAGTTTGTTGACAGTTGATAAAAAAAGGCAAATCAAAAAGGCAATTTATATCCCAGTTTAGAAGAGGGATAACTACTTCACTGGCCTACTGGTAGAAGTAGTTCCCACGTTCAACGAGACGTGAATGAGGTGGTTAGATGTTATTCTTCGTCACTTATACGTTCATGCGCGAACAACCGATATTGGTCGGCCATGTGGCGAGCGGAACCGGAACTGTGACGTCGCAGTGTTGCTAACGCGCACGATAGCAGGATCATCGCGCCTTCCACGTAGACGCCGTAGATCAGGCGCACGAAGCATTCCACCTGCAAGTTATTATGAGTTTGATACGCGGAACACCGATTTACCATATTGTACGGAGGCCATTTTGAAAAATTATAAGAAAATAAACACTACCAATGGCTCGATGAGAGTACCAATCACCGGCACCAATGAACGGGACTACCAGAATGATTTTTACGAAGAGTACCATTACCATCGCATACGTAAAACAACGTAATGTCTGAGCTGAGACGAACAACCCCCAGTCGATTTTCAGGCCGATCGGAGCAAGTTTCGTTCAGCCGCCATCTTGGATCCGCCATTTTTATACAATATCGAAATGATAACGATCTTTTGCCCCCAACTTACGTGCTCCAACCCCCCAGTGGTCGTGAACTCGAGGGGAAACATGGCCACCTCAAGGGGATGCTTGGAGCGTGCTATGCCGAACACCATCGCGCCGAGGATGTAGTACAGCAGCATCGCCAGCGGCACCCCGCGGCCCATGCAGAATACACCGACTATACACTGGATATGAGATAGAATTTATCACAGGTTTTGCCTTGCCAGCAGCGGTAGCGAGAGATGTAGTGTATTGTATTACTTATTCCTTATACAAGGGCAGGCCGGCCCAGCTTTTTATGAGAGGGTCGCTTAGTTAAGCTTTGGTCAAAATTGGCTTTACGAACATTTAGGTATGGATAAATATTAAGTATTGCGAGCATGAGCGAAGCGAGTTAGGCTTTACGAAAATGAAAAGATGAATAATACTTACGTAACGCGAGGTCGACTTCGCAAAAATAAACATAAGTAAATAACAAATAACGCGAGCGAAGCGAGCTCGACTCTTCTCGAAAAGAAACAATAACAAGCACGAGAAAAGCGAGTTCGGCTTTCCAGGAATATAAACAAATAACATGTAACACGAATGAAGCGAGATATAAGTAGCTGCTATTTATAGTTACTTTATTTGACACTTACCAAAAGTCTTTTCCGAAATTTACATTTATTCGGTTTTAATTCCGAATTTCTGCTGCAGTTTGGGCTCTCTGAAACAAAAATAAATTGTTAACCTTCTAAACAAGGCAAAAACGGGTTGTTGGTGATACACTGTCTACCACGTAAGAGATAAAGGCGTGACTATTTATACCGATGTATTGTAAACAGTTGCCGATGAGTATCGGGAACACCATCCGTTGTTTGGAGAGCCGATTATCGCGCAGTTAAGGCCCAGTTAATTAGTCAATGCCTGGTGTATCGGCCGAACGCCAGCCAATAACGCTTAATGTTTGTTAAGGGGAAGCTAATTGCTCTATCGATTGTACAGTGTGTAAAATGGTACAGCGATTTGCCTCAGGACAACAACCACAGTTGGTTAGCATTTATGTAGGTACCTGTCAACCACAAACCTGGTTTTTGACTCAAGGCAACAGAAAAAAACCCTGAAAAAAGCATGCTGATGTCATAGTTTATTTGTAAGTTAGTATAGGAAACGTGGATCGCATATTACAGTAGGTAAAAAGATCGTATTTGTTTGAAAAGAAAAATGTCTGCATATCTACGGCGTAGAGTGCTACCGCGTAGCAGCAGGCTCCGGCGTAGCAGAAAGCTACGGCGTAGAAATATGCTACGCTTATGCGTCCAGAACAACATTTACGTAGTGTACTATACGGCAAATGGTTATTTTTGTGAGCCTATACCTCCTAAACTAATCAATAAAAATATTCAAAAAAATAAACATCTGAGGTAACAAACATAAATAAGATATGCTAAAAAATCTGGGAGTGAAGCTGTTTTTATCAGCAAATTTCTTATTCCTCCTAAACTATAAGCAGCGCTTTCACGGTTCCTACGGGACAATGTCCGTATTATGTTTAACTACAAAAACAACATAGCTTTTTAAAATCCGACTTATAGTTTTTCTGGAATAAGCTTTTTTGTGCGTCTTTCCGTACCGCCATGCCGTAGCGCGCGCTGATGTAAACGATATTTCTAGGGCGTTACGGTCGATGGTTGCACATCTTGAAATCTAGTTGCTAAACTGTCGGCTGTATACGCCTTAACACATCAGATGCCGGGTAAACGGTGACCGCAGTAAATTTATTAGTCTGTGCACCCAATATTGCCTTGTTATACACACTGTATTGCCAGTTAATTTTTACTGTTAGTATTGTATCGGATTGTAATAAATATCGAGATATTATTTAAAAACGTTAGGGTCAGTTCACACCGAGATGATAGGCGACGCGAGGATACTCGAGGAGGCCAATGACCTCGCGCTGCCGAGACGGTAGGTGACGGTAGGCGACGCGCACTCAAGAGCTTGATACAATATAGAACTTTATTTACTATGCAAAAAGATAGACATCGCATTGACAGACTCGAGCGATTTCGCGCTGCGCCTCGAGACGCCTCGCGGCGTAGCGTGACGTATGCGACGTCGCCTACCGTCCGGTGTGAACTGACCCTTAGTGTGATTCAACTATATACCTAATAATAATAGCTACTAAAAGACCATGTGTGTTTTTTTAGGAACTACTTACTATCTACCCCAGTAGAAATATTGATAGTAGGTACTTGTACGTACGTACGTAGTGTATTATATTCCTCTATGGTAGTACCTACTATATATTTTGCACAGTTGAAATTCAAGCTTTTCTATTTGGTATTTTGTTAGTTCATAGGTGCATATATTCAGAAAATGCAAATCGGTAGACAATATTCTGGAAAATTGATTAATTTTCTCTATTAATTTAACGTAGACCCATATAATATAAAGCAAAGCATAGAGCATAATAATGTGAAGCCCTTTGAACGTCGCGAACATGTAAAGTATGTTAACAACACTTATGAAAGCTTTTCCAGCGTAAGCTCCGCGGCGTGTTTCATATTAGTTTAATTACTTTTGCAAAACAGCTAGAACACGTATAAAACTATGTTCGTTCCGTTAAACTGCTACGAGTTATAAAAATATACGGGGTGTAAGGGACAGCGTACCAGAAACTGATAGGGGTTGTTCAACTCAGTCAACGAAACTGAACAACTTTCACCAGGCAATTCTTTTAGGAAATTTGAGTTACGTTATTATGTGGTGTGGCAGGTCGTATTTTTCTCTACAACGGCCAAGTCACATGATATGAGCCTAAGAATTACCCTAGATTTGGCTCCCTTTTTAGAACTCACTACTTTTTTGTGCGACCACACACCACCATGAACTTGGCTTCCACTTTCACATTTATGTTTTTGGTGGGATTACTTTTACCCAATAGAACATTATACATATATATTTGGAACATTATATATTTGATAAAAAGAACCCTAAAAAGAGTCGACTATGTCACGTGCTCAGGAAAGTCTGTTGGAAAAAAACTGGATTAAGAACGTGTGCCCCCAAAGTTGTTATCGAGGCATTTGTTGAAAGTTGTTGCCGAAAGTTTGGGAAACTTTACTTACAAGTAGGTACTCTGGGACCAGGAGCTTCCATTTGAGGTTTCCAAGTCGAAGTACTTAAATCTGTTGCTCAAGAACCTTCTACTTGCCTTTTATTGTATGAAAAAAAATTAAGATTTCTTATATTTTATTTCGGAAATTGACGATCATCTTCTACAGTATGAATTTAAAACTGCGAACGAAATAATGTGAGTTTAGTCTTACTTATGTGGTTTTTAGTTTAGATCTTGAAATTAACGCACGGCCAGCAAATTACTGTTAGTCTATCTTCTTATTTTCGAGTCAATGGGAAAACTCAATGGAATACCGTCTTTAGTAGACTATAATTTACTATGGAAGAACAAATTTTTAACTTTTGAAAAGGTTTTGAAAAGGGTGGTTGTAACAACTCTCATTGGCTCCAAGAGTGAATATTTTTTTGCACCAGAATTTCCGAGCCCTGGTAATAACCCTCAAAACTTGTCAAACGTGGCGAAACGACCTTTGTTTAGGTCGTTTATTGCTCTGTCTACCCCATTAGGGATAAAGGCGTGATTATATGTATGTATGAAAGTTTGTTTTTTAAGTTCATAAAACATGGAAATATACCTATAAACTAAAAAAATCACACAGGAGGGATTTGACCCCACGACCTTCGGTGAACCTTGTTGCTGCTCTAACCAACTGAGCTACTACGTGTTTTCAAATACTCCGGCAAAATTAGTGGTTGCCATTCAAACGTCTCATTGAGACCTTTTAGATTAGAGCGTTTATAAAAATAATTTCAATTGACGAGTACTGTAGACGCCCGCTGCGCTTATAAGTCATCTGTGCTGTAGAGATAAGTAAGACAATCGCCATGTTCCTTTATCTCCACTCCGACTTAATAGTATTTTACAGTTTATACTATACCTGCCTTGTAGGCAAAATTTCTGCCGACGTTGAAGTTCCGTTCTCGACGGTACAGACGCAGGCGACGTATGCAGTACTATTACTATCACAGATTACTTATGAGCGCGGCGGGCGCCCATATGTTCTAATCGTGGTGTGGCGGATCATTTTCCCGCCACTAATTATTACAACATGGCAACACTCGCGAGCTTGTCAGAACACGACTCGCCTACCGGTACCAAAAGTAGATTATGGCCCATATTTATAATCAGCTCTCAAGAGTGACAGCGAGTTTGAGTTCGTATCAGAAATGTAATTTCAGTACAAAACAGTCTGTCAAATCCATACTTAATATTGCTCTCAATCTTGAGATCGCTTTATAAATACGAGCCTATATGATCTACCTCTACCTACTGTCGTGTAGTCTAATGTCTATCTATTCTCTTGTAGTCTAAACGCCTACTTACTGTTTTGTAGTCTTAAAATGGTCAATGGTCACCTGTTTTGTAGTCTAAATTTCTGCCGACGTTGAAGTTTCGTTCTCGACGGTACAGACGCAGGCGACGTATGCAGTACTCCACTTTTACTACCACGTACGTGCTCAGGTTGACCACTAGAATAATAAAATACTGGGTTGATAAAAAAATTATTGCTAGGGTCTTTTCGTATAAGGTATTCCTTTTATTTGGGAACTGGGTTGATAAATATTAAATTGCCAGGGTCGGTTCGTATGAGGTATTCATTTTATTTGGGACAAAAACTAAATTAGCATGGCGTGTATGTATTCTTAAAGGTTCACTCATATTTGTCGAAATGTCGACTCTGTCACGGTCATCGCTGACCTTTGTGTCTAAAGTCAAGAGCTAACCCATTCAAAGTAAAAAAAAAATGCAAGCAACATTGTTACCTACTCAAGAAGGCCTCTCTCTATCTGTACTGATATCTACTTCCTTTACACTTGCTTTACTTACTACGTTAATTTTCAAAGAAAAGTATCTGGTATATCGGCCTGGAAGAGATTGCCACTTAGCAATAAGGCCGCCTATATGTACACTAATATAAGTATATTGTATTGTATATTTTATATTCATATTTATCTATACTGGTATAGAATTAAGCTTGAAATACAACAGGGCTTTCAAAAACAGCGCGCTATAGAATCTTTTTGTGAAAGGTGTGCAGTTTCGCTGTCTTTCGGTTTGCGCATAGTTTGCGCACTGTCTCCCAAGTAATTAACGTAACCAAAGGTTAGACCGCACTATCGCAAATGATTCTTTGTATGAAAATGTAAGAGACGTACCGCACTGCAGCGGCGCGATACGGCACAGCAGCAGCGCGACACGGCACGCGCAAAAACGGTCAAAATGTATGAACTGACATTGCAGCGCCGCGCCGCGCCGCGCCGCTCCGCTGCAGTGCCGTGTCGCGCCGCTGCAGCTACGCGCTAGTGCGTTCTAACCTTTTACTTTTCCTTAGTGTGTCACGTTTTCCTTAGTGTAACGCGAGGTCGCGACGATTTAATATTTTTTAGCCAAAAAAGTTGCAACAAAAATAGTACCAATTATACCTATAGGTACTTACTCAGGTAAATATGGGCGGGCACTGCAAAAACTGCGTATATCAATGTGGACGTCCGACCCCAAATTGTTTGAGGTACAGGTGCGCCGAAACCTGAATGAAAATAAAATCAGAGTTGTACATAAAAATACAAACAGTCAAACCCTTATCCTTTACGAGGTAGGCAGAGGAACAACCCAGTAACCGGTCGACATGTTCACATAATAACATAGTTACTTTTTCTAAGTTACATTTATATACAATAGTTAATAGGCATTATCTATGTACGCTACGCACGCACGGTACGCACTAGGTATGCTATTTTGCAGCCTACTGTACAAATGCTCCATCATCGTCTGCATTTTAGTAATCAAAATAATAACTAAATTTATCTACATACTTGCACACAGTTGAAAATAGAACCTCTACCATATACCTATTAAAGTCAATTAAAAAAATACTACTGAGCAAGTTATGCCTTGAAACGTTTTCCTATCTATCTATTCTAGCAAAGAATCTCAGTTAACTCGCAATCGCAATGTCCGCATTCCCGACTGGTGGGAATGTGCGAGCAATTTCATTCTGGAGTTTGAATCAAATTGTTTGAAATTAAAAGAGCATCCTATCGATCCGTGAGAAGGCGAGGACTTCTGCAGGGCCCTAGATAGACGAACCACAAATCGACTGTAATCCGAATTCAAATTGCGGGTCAGATGCAGTTGGCACCCCTACTGCAAAGAAAATGCACGCCTAGCCAACTGTCCGTCAACTTTCATTTCACACAGATTGCACACTGGCTGCAAGAATCAGAATCAATCTTTTAAAAAAGTTCTAATACAATTTGACCAACATGTCAACGAACAGTAAAAAACCTTTTCCTACAATTAATCAGGGTTCCACGTCATTTCTATGGGTGAGAGCTGAAAGGCAGTGTTGCTCTTATGTGCAATCATACAATAAGCTTTGCATCGCTATAGGTGGGCATTTAACCTAGTTTTCGTCTCCATATGTTTGCCCTTTTACTTGTGTAATGTTTTTTTGTAATAAAGTTTTTATCTATCTAACTATCTATCAGTTAAATAGACTTCAGTCAATGTGCAGTCGGTGTAATTGTATGACGACTGCACACCGACTCCAAGCTCGTTGACTTGCAGTTGGCGTGCAGTTTCATTTTAGCCGTGCCAACTCCAACTGCATTCAAACTGCAATTCGGTAGTTGGATTGAAGTCTGTCTATCTTATTTGTATTGAATTGCTGGAATTTTCTGGAAATTATTTGCTTTGACGTGTTCACTCTTTTATTTTCTTTTTGTCTTTTTGTTGAGAATATTTTTCTTCATCTTCTTTCGTCCTAACGATGAAGCGTTTCAAGGTTTCAACCGATATTCTATAGCTTACTATTTACTAAGAGTTGTCATAATTTATACAGAGAAGAGGAATGTTACTGCGAATGTCAGCTGTCTCTTTCTCTCAAGCACAGAAGGAGAGAAGGAATATAGCCATTTACCAAGAGCTGTCATAACGTATACAGAGAAGAGGAAGGTCCCCGGCACGTCCCAGAAGTGTCCCGGGTGTAGCCTCGCCCCGCGCCCCACCGCCGCGATTGTCAGCTGTCTCTTTCTCTCAAGCACAGAAAGAGAGAAGGCATATAGCCATTTACCAAGAGCTGTCATAACGTATACAGAGAAGAGGAAGGTTCCCGGCACGTCCCAGAAGTGTCCCAGGTGTAGCCTCGCCCCGCGCCCCACCGCCGCGATTGTCAGCTGTCTCTTTCTCTCAAGCACAGAAGGAGAGAAGGAATATAGCCATTTACCAAGAGCTGTCATAACGTATACAGAGAAGAGGAAGGTTCCCGGCACGTCCCAGAAGTGTCCCGGGTGTAGCATCGCCCCGCGCCCCACCGCCGCGATTGTCAGCTGTCTCTTTCTCTCAAGCACAGAAGGAGAGAAGGAATATAGCCATTTACCAAGAGCTGTCATAACGTATACAGAGAAGAGGAAGGTTCCCGGCACGTCCCAGAAGTGTCCCGGGTGTAGCCTCGCCCCGCGCCCCACCGCCGCGATTGTCAGCTGTCTCTTTCTCTCAAGCACAGAAGGAGAGAAGGAATATAGCCATTTACCAAGAGCTGTCATAACGTATACAGAGAAGAGGAAGGTTCCCGGCACGTCCCAGAAGTGTCCCGGGTGTAGCCTCGCCCCGCGCCCCACCGCCGCGATTGTCAGCTGTCTCTTTCTCTCAAGCACAGAAGGAGAGAAGGAATATAGCCATTTACCAAGAGCTGTCATAACGTATACAGAGAAGAGGAAGGTTCCCGGCACGTCCCAGAAGTGTCCCGGGTGTAGCCTCGCCCCGCGCCCCACCGCTGCGATTGTCAACTGTCTTTCCGCCTCGATCCGGTCTTCTATTGCTTTCCGCCATTTTGGTGACAAAGGGGTTATCTGAAAAGAAAGCGTAGATTAAAAATTTAAATGATTTGGTAAATATTATGAAGATGCATTTATTTATATTCTTGTGGCCCACTCCGGGAAATGACAGCCATAGGCACCTAAAAAGTCTGTCTGGACGGCAACGACGGTGGTAGGTTCCGTAAAATTTTACTTGCTTGCTTCTGGAATAGCTGTGTTCGGCTCTTATAGAAGTCTGAAGAGTAATTTTGATGTCTTTTTACAGCAAATTTTGCTTTATGAGAATTTTAAAGCAGCTAGTACCCGTAAACTTGCTAAAATCGTAAAAATAAACCTTAATTCCTACGTACAGTAGATAGTCTAGTTTCTTTAAACATTGAAGACAGCCGTAAAGTTTAGTTCACGGAGCATGGTTCTTGCTTCCTTAGAGATTTACACTTATTAAATTGGATGTGGCCGTATACAGGGTGCAGAAACTTCCGGTGCGATTCTTTAAACCGTATACTTCACGTAGACAACTCTCTTGAGATATTTTTAACTCGTCTGCACAATAAATGTGTGTACAATAACTTATTTAAGAGTAGAAATCATTGTATTTAAAAACTGAGAGGCCTAAAAACACTTTGAAATAAATTTGAAACAAAGGCGAAGATGAGAAGCCAAAAGTAAAATTTAAGCTTTTATTACAAATCCTTTATAGCCCTAATATTTACGGCAAAAAGCCTATTGTTCTTTGCAACACTAGTATTCACAGTGAGTTAAATTATGTAGGAACGAGATGACGTATGTGATGACGTAGTGATGAGTGAGCGAGTGAGAGATATGTGTGAATGAAATAGTGGGAGGCTGTGTAAAGATGGCGTTGAGTGAATGTGTTCGTCAGTACAGTCGTACAAGGATCTTTTGGCGCGTGGGTGACATTGACAGCACAGATTATAACCTAGCGGACATGTATACTAGGTAATCTGTGCTGTCAATGTCACCCACGCGCCAAAAGATCCTTGTACGACTGTACGATTGTTGCAAATAAATATTTTTTTAATACGGAAGATATTTTAGTTTTGCTTTGCCGATTCGCTGCCCCGTCCCACATATATATATTAAATATATGTGGGACATTCGTACTAACGAACACATACACTCAACGCCATCTTTACACAGCCTCCTTCTATTTTATTCACACATATCTCTCACTCGCTCAGTCATCACTACGTCATCACATACGTCATCATTTCGTTCCTACATATACTTACTGTGAATACTAGTGTTGCAAAGAACTATAGGCTTTTAGCCGTAAATATTAGGGCTATAAAGAATTTGTAATAAAAGCTTAAATTTTACATTTGGCTTCTCATCTTCGTGCTCTAAAACACTCTGTTTTTCCAGAATGGTTACTCTTGTGGAAGTTTAGACTGTTCTAGATAAGGTTTAAGCATGGGTACTGTAGGTACTGGGTACTTTTCGCGGTATAAAGTATACCTTTTAGGGTGTGCATTTTATTAAATATCGTCCCGAACATCCTTTGGTTTACTGGGTTTTATGATTTTCCTTGTAGCATTAATATCCATTAATTCTGGATAATAAAGCTTTCTTCATAGTTAAAAAAATTTAAATGTAACAATAGGTTATTTCAATAGGTACTAATTTATATTTATTTCATTTTAATTATAAAGCTCTTAATTTACTGCAATTGGGTACTTGACTGGGTAGCTTAAAAAATTCAAAACGTTTATACTTAAAACTGATATAAAAATATTGTGGATTTCATTCATCATTTAAAAAAAAATGCACATTTCGATTTTAACAATCGAATTAAAAGTATATAAGTTATTGATTTGATTAGTCAATATTTACTAAAATGTGACGTCATAATTTACTATTTTCATACAAAAAAGCGTTTTTGACATTTCATAAAAAGTTGCTGATTTGACTAGTTGGAAAGTAGCCAATTTAAACAAAAGCATTATGGAATTTCTATAGCAGCTTAATTAGTAAAATAACTTACTACCTAAGGGTTTCCCCTATGCTACCTGACGCCGCCGGAGCCTTTAGTATTTTTTATTTATTTATTAAAAATAGCTGAAAGTTACATCACGGCGCCTCACAAACCTCAATCAGGTTTTTACGAACAAAGTAATAAAGGTTGTTTGAAAATCCAGTAGATTGGATTAAAATAAATTTTTGTCCTGTAAATGAATAGTTTAGTGTTAGCTGTAGTTACTGCAGTTATAAAAAGCAATGTACTTACCTAGCTATAAATTCCCAATTTGTGAGGTTTTGAACAATCTTCAGTTTTTTTTCACCTTAACTTATCTGATTTACAAGTTTTTTTTATTAAAATCTTATTTTCAGTAATGATTTTTTTTTTAATTGGTGGTGGCGTCACATAGCATAGGGGAGTCATGTTGAGTCTGTTTAAAACATGTAGGAAGCGAGTGTTTACTCGCTCGGAATGCATTCTGTTTCAGTTCAGATGAAATTTAGTTTTAATTATGTTCTAAATATCATCAAAGAGAAAATTTAAACAGAATTTTGAAAGAGAGTTCTAGTTTAACGACATTTTAATGTCATTGAAAACGGTTTAGTTTTTTAAAACGGCTAGGTTTTTGCGTCGCACTCTCATTAAAAATGTTTCTGTGGGATATTTGTCCCGTGAATGAAAGAGATTGATACTTCTTCTTCTTAGCGAGTGGATTTTCGAGTCGAACAACGATGATTGATACTGGCAGCCCTCATTATTCTCTATCTCTATAGGGTGTGAAGTGAACCCTACTATTTATTTAAAGTGAAAGTTATAATAAGTTTGGGTATTTGTCAACTTGGAATGGAACATAAGCTTTTTACCACGGTAAAATAAAACTCATTTAAAGCGGATGAAACTGCGGTCGGAAAGCTAGCAAATTAAGCAAGCTAGATGACTGCCATTTTTCAATCCTTCAAGACCATTTCCTTATGTCCCTCTCCCGAATCAGAAATATGAAGGAGATAAAAATGAATGAAAAATTCCTAAACAGAGAAAATTTGAAATTATTTGCCACTATTATTTCTCAAACATAGATTTTTTACATCCATATAGAAGTGTGTGGTCTTCATAATGTAGTTACTAAGTTTATGTTAAACGAGTGCTTTGTCTGCTCGCGGCGGAATCGCACAATACTATCCTAGATTAGCTACACGACCGCAATATTGGCGCCGGCTGTCGTTTTCCAGGGCTGCACTCAGGATCGAATCTATATGTTTTTGTTTTAAGACAAAAGTAAGTAAAAAGCCGTAGCTGAACTGTTGGTTAGCGGACCCGCTATCCAGCAGAGCGGATGCGATGTATCGTTTTCTTAGCCTATCTCATTGAAAACATTTACTTAGTATACCATGAAAGATACCATGAGGCTGGCATAGTCACCAGATGACTAAAGCCTCGTTAAAAAATTGATTAAAAAAATAATAATTTAATACTCGTACAATGATTGTCAAAGTTGGTTCCAGAATTATGATTTTTGGAAAAATATTTTTATTTATTTCTTCCAAACGAAAGCTTTATTACTAAACACGTAATTTGATGTCAATTAAATAAATTAAAAACCGTAAGGCTTGAAATGACCAAGGTATCAAAATGACCTAAAAGTGCTGGAATTACCAATGCGCTAAAATGACCATACTTTCAAAAAGTTTTTGCTGTAACATTGTAGTATCATTACATTACATCCAAGTATTTTCAATTTTCGTTTGCAGTGTTTTACATGTCAGGCTAGTCTCTAACAGAGGCGGAAGAAAATGAAGCAATATAAAACAGTAAATATGAACTTCCGTGTCTGAGAGGACGCCTTCTCAACGATGAAACGTTATCATATCGGGTGTAAACGGCTTACCACCTTTCACCAGTATTTTTTTAGGAAATTAAAAAAGAAAATTGACTTTCCCATACAAAAGTACGACCTCGATCAGACAATTTGTATGTGGAAGTCAATTTTTTATCATTTCCTGAAAGAATGTCTTTGTTAAAGTGGTTCAGGGACACAGTATTTTATACCCTGTATACATGTACCTCTAGTACCGTATAAAATTCAGTGCATGGTACATTATCCTTTGACAAAGGAATAAACGCATGCTCATACTTGCTTGTATTTACCAAGCGTCTATAACAAGGAACAAGGTCGAAGCAACAAAGTTATGAAATCTTGGAGCTTTAATAAATCATCCTCAGGTAAAGCATAAATATCGGAATACTTTGCCTCAACAGATCTAAATTGAAATAGACCTCTCAACCTCATCGAAGTGAAATTAAAATCTGCTGTAAGGATATTAGTGGCGATTCTGTTGTAGACACAACTAAACATAATTTAGTTTGGTCCTGTCACTTTCTAAAAGCTGACTATAATCCTGTCTAAGTGACGTTTCTTGCCTTAAATAAGATGCCATGCTTGATGGTGTCGTCATCTTTTTTAAGCGTTATATACGTCACTTGGGATAATCGTCACGTCTATAAGGATTGGATGCAAATTGCACATGAACGAAAAAAGTGGAAACAAAAAGGGGAGGCCTTTGCCCAGCAGTGGGACAAACCAGGCTAAAAAAAAAAAAAAAAAATACGTCACTTTGACAGAATTGTAATTAGGTGTTGTATTTCTGTCCCTATTGTATTGAAATTTTAGAAAGTGCTAGAACCAGACTAAAGTAAGTTAAGTAGTGTCTACAACAGAATCGCCACAATTATGAACTTTGATAGAGGTTTCCTAGTACGGATACCCGTCTCTTTCATAGATAATTTTATTTCAAATATTAAGAAAAGATTCACCTAGTTTCACCTAAGATTCACCTAGTTTTAAGTTTATCTTCTATGCTAACTTATATGTGAAAGAAAATACAAACTTTTGTGTTTTGTAGTGCCAATGGGGTCTATTTAGAAAAGGTATCGCAAAAAGTAAAACTTGCATTTCGCCAGATTTAAATAAGTTTTTTGCCTGCTGTCTCTTTCTATTTGACTTAATATTTTAGTTATATTATTTTAGGTATGCTAACCAAATCAACACCTGTTTGTTGTTGACGCAAGCTGGAGTTACGGGATCTATACCAATCTAACTCTGTGTTCGCCTCCCACGTGAAAAGGAACGTAATCTCGGTGCTGTAAATCACGTTTTCTTTTAGAAAATCAAAATAAAAAATATTACCTAACGCCATTTAATTAAAAAGAATGTCTATACTAGATATCTAATGTCAAGGTATATCCATAATACATATAAATCATTGACTTTTACCACTTCTTTTACGCAACGCGTTGAGGTAGACACAATACGCTAGTTTCCTAATAGTCAAATCAGCAACTTATTATGAAATGACAAAAACGCTTTTTTGTATGATAAGATTGATAAGTTACTCTATAATATAAACCCCTGGAAATAGCGAGTTATGACGTCACTCCTTGCTAAATAATTGACTACTCAAATCAATAACTTCTATATTTTTAACTCGATTATTAAATCTAAATGTGCATTGTTTTTAAAATGATGAATGAGATCTCCAATATTTTAGCCATTAGTTTTAAGTATAAACGTTTTGATATTTTTCTGGGACAAGGACGTGTTTATGTCTCCGTCTCCGTCACAAGTTGAAGCTAGTTAAGAAGTTTGAGAAAAACATTTGCCAGAATCGAGGCCTCTGATAGACTAAGCAGGCCTTAATCTGCTTTTATAAATTTTATCTTTGTTGAAACATGAAATGGCTCAGCAAATTCAATCAACGGTAAAAGAGGACGGCGGATGTTGTCTCTAAGCTCTGAGCTGTAATTTCTAAAACTTTTAATATTGTTTATGTTTGCAAAGTGTTTCTTCTATCTCGTATTTACTCAGCTTGTAGCTTCTGGAGACTCCCAAATAATTGTTTATTCAATTGGTCTATGCTAGAAGAAAAAAAGAAATCTAATAACTTAGGTGATATCCATTAGGATACCTATTTAAATACCTATTTTAATGAAGCCGTTGAGACTCCACCTACCTCTTAACTTAATTGATCATGGCGTGGTTATTGCTTTATTACGCGATATTATTATTATATATTATTGCATTATTTATCACTTCTATCTGTCAGATTTGTATGAAAGATAGATGCGATATATTCGTTATCGCGTGGCGGGGGCTGCTGATTTTCATCTGCTTTTGTTCTTAATCCGTCCCTGCCTTAAGTGAGTAATTAGAGCCGTAGGTCTGGAGACTACAACTCTAATTCTACTGAGTATTCAGTAGGGTTGCTTCGCTTCCAGACCGTTTGCTAGACACTGTAGATTTTTCTTGAACTTGAACATTAGTTTCACGGATGAGTGTGGGATCTACCTCCTATCGGCCCACTGGATAAGAACAGTTTAAAAATAAATAGTTACGAACACACATATTAATCGGGTCTTTATGAGCTTCCATGCTGGACTAGCATCGATAGAAAAACATATAATGTGCCAGCTGCATCTCCTCCCGGGCATGCTGTAAAAACCAGCTAAGGGATTGGAGGGTTTCAGTATTTAGGCGATGGGCTGACAACCTGTCACTACAGCAATATACCTATCTTAAACAGCCCTCAAAACTTGTCAGACGTGGCGTTACGACCTTTTTTTGGGTCGTTGACGCTCTGCCTACCCCGTTACGGTTACAGGCGTGATAGTATGTATGTAATATGTATGTATGTATGAACATACCATACGGGGTGTAAGGGACAACGTAACAGAAACTGATAGGGTTGCACAGTAAATGAAACAGAACAACTGAACATTAGGTTTCTTTTTACAGAAAATGTTTTTTTTTTTACTTTACCATACAATGTGACCACCTCGATCAAACAACTTGTGTTCAAGAGATTTTTATTCATATCCTGTAAGAATTTTCTGGTGAAAATTGTTACATGCTTTCTGGAAATGACAATTTGTAGGGAAAAGCCATTTTTTTAAAGGATGATGGGCAAAGATGTATGGACTGTGCACCCAGGAGCTTCAGCACTGAGGCTACTATTGTTTTGATGCTAACACAGGAGGGTACCTCTGTGCCAATGCGCATCAAAATCTGACTATTAATTTTTGATATACTTGAGAGAGCTCCCATTTCATACAAATTGCTAGCAACGGAAGGTCAAGTTAGAGTGGTTTTTGACCTCCACTAATGAAACTGGTGTGGGTCGAAAGAACTGACAAAACTAAGTATATTTTGTTAAGACACAGAAAAATTCGTCCCGGTGGTCATCAGAAAAAAAAATATTTTTGGGTGATTTTTTTCCTCCACTAATGAAACTGGTGTAGGTCGAAAGTACCGACAAAACTGAGTATATTTTGTTACGGCACTGAAAAATTCGTCCCGGGGGTTTCAAAATATTTTAAAGTGAAATTCAAAAATGTATGGGCGGTGTACCTAATAGAAGACCTCCAGCACTGAGACTACTATTGTTTTGATGCAAACCCAATAGGATAGCTCTGTACCAAAGCTCATCAAAATCTGACCCGGGAGTTTCAAAATATTTTGAAGTGAAATTCAAAAATGTATGGGCGGTGTTCTTAATATAGAACTTCCAGCACTGAGACTACTATTGTTATGATGCTTACCCAATAGGATAGCTCTGTACCAAAGCTCATCAAAATCTGACCCGGGAGTTTCAAAATATTTTGAAGTGAAATTCAAAAATGTATGGGCGGTGTTCTTAATATAGAACCTCCAGCACTGAGACTACTATTGTTATGATGCTTACCCAATAGGATAGCTCTGTACCAAAGCTCATCAAAATCTGACCCGGGAGTTTCAAAATATTTTGAAGTGAAATTCAAAAATGTATGGGCGGTATAACTAATATATGACCTCCATCACTGAGACTACTATTGTTTTGATGCTTACCCAATAGGATAGCTCTGTACCAAAGCTCATCAAAATCTGACCCGGGAGTTTCAAAATATTTTGAAGTGAAATTCAAAAATGTATGGGCGGTGTTCTTAATATAGAACCTCCAGCACTGAGACTACTATTGTTATGATGCTTACCCAATAGGATAGCTCTGTACCAAAGCTCATCAAAATCTGACCCGGGAGTTTCAGAATATTTTAATGTGAAATTCAAGAATGTATGGGCGGTATAACTAATATATGACCTCCATCACTGAGACTACTATTGTTTTGATGCTTACCCAATAGGATAGCTCTGTACCAAAGCTCATCAAAATCTGACCCGGGAGTATCAAAATATTTTGAAGTGAAATTCAAAAATGTATGGGCGGTGTTCTTAATATAGAACCTCCAGCACTGAGACTACTATTGTTATGATGCTTACCCAATAGGATAGCTCTGTACCAAAGCTCATCAAAATCTGACCCGGGAGTTTCAGAATATTTTAATGTGAAATTCAAGAATGTATGGGCGGTGTAACTAATATATGACCTCCATCACTGAGACTACTATTGTTTTGATGCTTACCCAATAGGATAGCTCTGTACCAAAGCTCATCAAAATCTGACCCGGGAGTATCAAAATATTTTGAAGTGAAATTCAAAAATGTATGGGCGGTGTTCTTAATATAGAACCTCCAGCACTGAGACTACTATTGTTTTGATGCTTACCCAATAGGATAGCTCTGTACCAAAGCTCATCGAAATCTGACCCGGGAGTTTCAAAATATTTTGAAGAGAAATTCAAAATAGTAGGGGCAGTGTTCTTAATATAGAACCTCCAGCACTGACAACTCATCCCTCACTGACAACTCATTCCCCACTGACAACTCATGATGCGCTGACAATTTATTTCATTATTATTTTTACATTAAAATATTTTGAAACTCCCGGGTCAGATTTTGATGAGCTTTGGTACAGAGTTATCCTATTGGGTTAGCATCAAAACAATAGTAGTCTCAGTGCTGGAGGTTTTATATTAAGAACACCGCCCATACATTTTTGAATTTCTCTTCAAAATATTTTGAAACTCCCGGGTCAGATTTTGATGAGCTTTGGTACAGAGCTATCCTATTGGGTAAGCATCAAACAATAGTAGTCTCAGTGATGGAGGTCGTATATTAGTTACACCGCCCATACATTTTTGAATTTCACATTAAAATATTTTGAAACTCCCGGGTCAGATTTTGATGAGCTTTGGTACAGAGTTATCCTATTGGGTTAGCATCAAAACAATAGTAGTCTCAGTGCTGGAGGTTTTATATTAAGAACACCGCCCATACATTTATAATTTCACATTAAAATATTTTGAAACTCCCGGGTCAGATTTTGATGAGTTTTGGTACAGAGTTATCCTCTTGGGTTAGAATCAAAACAATAGTATACTCAGTGCTGGAGGTTTTATATTAAGAACACCGCCCATACATTTTTGAATTTCTCTTCAAAATATTTTGAAACTCCCGGGTCAGATTTTGATGAGCTTTGGTACAGAGTTATTCTATTGGGTTAGCATCAAAACAATAGTAGTCTCAGTGCTGGAGGTCTTCTATTAGGTACACCACCCATACATTTTTGAATTTCACTTTAAAATATTTTGAAATCCCCGGGACGAATTTTTTAGTGCCTTAACAAAATATACTCAGTTTTGTCAGTACTTTTGACCTACACCAGTTTCATTAGTGGAGGAAAAAAATCACCCAAAAATATTTTTTTTTCTGATGACCACCGGGACGAATTTTTCTGTGTTTTAACTAAATATACTCAGTTTTGTCAGTTCTTTCGACCCACACCAGTTTCATTAGTGGAGGTCAAAAACCACTCTAACTTGACCTTCCGTTGCTAGCAATTTGTATGAAATGAGAGTTCTCTCAATATCTCAGGATCCATCGGAGATTTTTTTTTACCGTCATAATAAAAAATGCTCATTTTAATCATGTGTTTTAGGACCAGCTAGTGAAATGACAATTGGAGCTGGGTGCAATACGCCCATCATCCTTTAGGAGAATTTCCTGATGAAAGTTGTTTTTGGTACGCTGTCCCTTACACCCGGTATACGAAATTCATTCATCTCCCCAGCCTTTTTCCCATATTTCACGGAGTCGGCTACCTAATCTAGGGGATTGAACGAGGGTACTGGTTTTTACACAGAGCGACTGCCATCTGACCTCCGCAACCCAGAAGGGAAACCAGACCCTAGATTAGGTTACACACAACCTTTGAATTTCTTCGTAGGTGTGTGCAGGTTTCCTCACGATGTTTTCCTTCACCGTAAAAGCGCCGAATAAACGTACATATGAAATTCGAAAACCGTACGTGGCACATTGGTACGTGGTGGGATTCGAACCACGACCTCCTGCACAGAAGGCCGCGGCCCTATCCATTACACCATCCGGGCTCTCCGAAATACTCACCGGTATACGAAATTCAATAATGTTATCGCTAGCATAAAACTGCTTGCAATCTCATTCAACAATTACATCATTTTCAATAGTTCAGTTAAGGAATGCCAGTTCCCAGGACAATAGTCTAGTTGGGGCAAGAATTTGTCCTAAATCTTCGCGAGGAAGCTCCCTGCGGTTGAGGGTATTGCCTGACGCTGTGTAGACTTCCAGGAATCTTCCTGGCTGGGGTAAGGCAAGGATTTGAGGAATGCGCGGGCAATTCCTGTTTAGTTGCCTTGTTGTCGCATAGTTGACTTCCGGAGGTAGTTTGACATTTGCCGATCTCTATAATCAGTGTCTATAATACTTGTACGGAAGAGTACCTAAAGCAAAGAAAATATAATATTAGCTACCTAAAGTAACCTGACGTTTTGTTTTGTTATTTTGTTCGGTTTTTAGATTTTGCCACATCGTAGTATCTTAATATCTAGACACGCGGTAGCGTGTCCAGCCAAGTTCAAGCCAAACGAAGAGAACTGGCGGGTGTAGAGTGGTGTTGTAGGTGACAGTTTGTATTATTCTCTACAACGGCCAAGATTTGAAATAATACCTTATTGAAGAGCTTAGAATTACTTTAATAAACCCTTGACTTGGCCCGCTTTTTTGATATCACAACTTTTTTGTACAAACGATGCACCAAACTATCAAGAACTTGGCTTTTATTTTTACATTTATGTTTTTGGTGGGATTATTATTATACCTATCTTCCTACACCGAAACCGTACCGAGAAAAAGTTACTAAAGAAAGTCTAGTTTTATCACTGAGCTATACGCTAGTGTAATGCGAAAGTAAATATGCGTATTCTTTAATAATAAAAACCATTTATCAAAAGAAACGCTCCACGATCTTTTTCCTTTGAGGGTCAAAATGCGTGAGCTTTCCTAGATCGTAACGAATGCAATATATCAGGGGATGAATGAGGCATTGGGGGCAACCCACTATCTTCTACCCACATCCTGCTAAATGTATCGGAAGGTTTGACGAACCGGGAGAACCACAAACAACGACTGTTTCTCCACATTCACAATCCAACGCACACTTTTCAAGAACATAGTGAAATAATGGGAACGGCCGCTTAGCAATGTAGAGCAAAAAAACAAATGAATGGGATGTTGTCGAGTTTTGTTGTTGTTTTATGTGAAAGACTGGAAACGCACGGAAAGTTCCTCCGTCATATATTTGCTATTTGCCCTTTGAGAGTATACAATTTTCATGAGCGCTTTTTTATATGACGTCTCATTGTAGCGACAAAGGGACCAAGTACGAACAGACGAGAATATTTATAAGGTAAGTATTTTGACCTTTATAAGTATTTTACTAGCTTTTCGCCCGCGTGTTTCACTTCACCCGCGTCAAATGAGTTTTCCCGTGAAAATTAAGATTTTCCCGCGGTGGAAATCGATAGCCTATATGTGTGCCAAGTTTCATCCCAATCCGTCTAGTCGTCAAAGCGTGGTTGAGTAACAAACATCCGAAGCTTCGCATTTATAATATTAGTAGGATCTAGTTATATTATATTACTCCATGGTAGGAAAAAACTATTTACTATAAAAGCTTAAAAAAAAAATTTAGTCTAACCTTAGCTATATTAAAGCAGACTCAGACATAATAACAGTAAGTCATACAGAATATTAAATTACAGCTGAAAGACCCTATACTCCGAAGTAAGGCTAATATTTTTGATTTGGGTAATCTAATCATATTATCTGATCTGTCAATACTGCCGGATAGGGTCCAGGCGACCCTTGGACCGCGAACTTGACTTGTAGGGCTTTTAAGTAATGATATTTCATTGTTACCCACCCAATTACCTAAGGGAAACTGGGGTTTAGATAGCCATTGATATCATGACAAAGGAGACATTTTGAGCAGAATATACTGAATGGGCGCTTTTCCACTAGACGGCACGTCAACGGCAACGGCGACGGCACGGTACCATCGACGATATCGTAGGTGAGATAATGTATGAAAATCAATAAAATTATATGACACGCTTTTCCACTTGCCGTCACGGCACCGGCACGGCATGTCATCGATTCCCATAGATATTTTCACGTGATCGTCGCCGTGCCGTCGCCGTTGCCGTTGACGTGACGTCTTGTGGAAAAGCGCCCAATAATACAAACAACATAAGGTCAAGAATGTCTTTAAAATGCAAAAGTTTGTATACAACGTGTAACAGAAAGGGTATATGCACCCGAAAGAATGTGAACCTGGCCATGAAACTGAATACCTTTCCCTAAGGAACGTAGGTGGATCGAAATACAAGGGAAAGTTGTTCAGTTTATGGGCTCCTTTCGAGTGCATATACCCTTTCTGTTACACCCTGTAGCTGTAGATGAATGTTTGTTTCAATGCAAAGTCTCTAACTATATTTTATTTGTAAAAAATCAACACAAGAACAGAACTGATTTGCCAAACTGGAGGTTCAAAACAACACAAACATATAATTTACCTGAGGTCAAAGCCTGAGGTTTTAACCCTTCATCAACGTTACAAATGCTTAACTTGCGCTTAACAAACAAAATGAATATTTGACAAATGCAGAACAATTTCCGTTTCGCAATTTCGCTGGAAACACCAAGAGACGCGTAATTTTACAAAATGGCGGCAATTTGGGTCTTTTTGCGGGAATTTTCACGTGTTTTGTGCGAAATATTCCGCTCGTGTGTGGAAGGGCGAAGTTTTTATTAGGACTGAAATGCTATATTGCCAGGGACGAATTTTGGCGACAATGGATTTTTAGGCTTTTGGGGAGTTGTACAAAAAGTAGGTAATTGTAGAGAATGACATTTTTAAGTTGGTTAAGTCCTACTTTAAGGCTAAGTCAGTTACATGCGTAAGTCGGTTATCTAAGTACAGTTTATCGTATTTTTATTTTATTCCACAAAATATTTTTACTAAAATTCCTTTATAAAGTTTGGGTCAAACATACAGAATGGCTTGAAAGACTGACACTATTTGTAGCTTGAGGAGATGGTCAAGACAGAAAAGCACAAATTTTGCACAATAAGTAGATTTATTTATGCAAGCACACACCATACACCATTGAGGTACGAATTGAAGAGCAAAGACATAAGAATATCATAAAAAAGTAATAATTAAAAAGTTTGCAAATTACATTAGTATTTACTGTTGGTTATAAGATACCAACAGACACCATTTTGTATGGAAGGAAGGACCAAATAGTTTTTATAAGTTCTTCGGCTTATGTTATTTGAGGAAAGATTTTTAGTTTCATGGGTTGGTTTACACTTACACCCTTTTTACTATTTTTTATACTTGGTATGACTTAGGCTCGTATTTATAAAGCGATCTCAAGATTGAGAGCAGTATTAAGTACGGATTTGACAGACCGTTTTGTACTGAAATGACATTTCTGATACGAACTCAAATTTGCTGTCACTCTTGGGAGCTGATTATAAATACGGGCCTTAGTTCGTCCCTGGTTTTATCTGGCCGTTCCGGTTTGTTGAGAAATTCACAGGATACTCTAGGGACCGCGGACTCTGATTTCAGTCCAGGGTAAGAATTCATTACACAAACCAACACTGAAAATATTTTAGATTCTTACACGAATTGTTAACATGTTAAAACTGTTTTAATTTTGTTTTCAATACTTCATCGGACGAGAAATATCTCCAAGATCAATATAATACTTGGGCTAGAAATAATTTTACGCAACGTCAATAAAATCAGTAAGGAGCCTTAATATTCTAGTATGCCAGAGTTCTGAAATTGTGGGTCCCATCTGATCGTAAGACCTTTAAAGTTTAAACTAAACGCTGCTAAAATCTGTGGGTAAAATCCATAATAAATTAAGCAAAACAAGGAAATATTACTTGTCTGTCTGTCTGTCTGTCAAGTCTGTTAATTACGCTCGCTGCACTCTCTTGGCATATGACAAATTGCATGCAAGTCTATGCACAGGCGGCTTGATTAATATTTGACGAAAATGGTGGACTAAGATAAAAATAAAGTAAAAATATCTGAATTAAAGTTATGCTTAGGATCAATTCATACCGGGAATTTTCGTATTTCGACTTATGATCCTTAGGGAAAGTTGTTCAGTTTCATGGGTAGATTCACACATTTCACGATGCATATACCCTTTATGTTACACGTTGTATAATGCTTAATAATATGCTTAATTTGGCGTACAAAGTAGAGCTCGTACTGCATAAATGAACATAATAATATTAGTATTGTATTGTAGGTAGGCCTAAAAAAATCTTTAAGCATCATTTCTCTAGTGTTGTTTATTTTACTAGTAAATAAACGAATCAGGAAGGGTTTCCCTCGTGAATCACATCAAAGAAAATCAAGTATAAAGATCCGTCGTCGCTTTCCTTTGAGCAAGCAATTCCGTAGTCGCTAACTAGTTCGGCAAACAAGTAGAAGAAATCAGCGAGCTGTTTGGAAACTTTACTTCGTGAGTATGCTCTTTCTTTTTCTTCGGATTTTACTCTGAAGCACATATCCACCTATTAACTAGGTATACAGGTAAGCCTAATCTAGGATTGGGTCTGATTTCCCATCTGGGTTGCGGAGGTCAGATGACAGGTCGCTCGTGTAAAACCAGTATCCTCGTTCAATCCCCTAGATTAAGCATTCGACCCCGTGATATACGGGAAAAGGCTAGGGAGATGAGATGATGTACTATACAACCTGCTTAGTTCTAGATCTTTCTGAATGCCACATATAAGTAAAGCAAATATAATTAGTCCTGTGCTGGCGGCTAAGAATACTAGCACCCAATCTCTTCCTAGAAAGTCGTAAAAGGCGACTAAAAACAGCAGCGTTCTTTAGAATTTTACAGCCCGTTGCGATCGCCAACCCCCTGCCACGCGTGGCGAGCAGGTATGGAATCTACCCCTGAATGAGAAAGCCTCATCCAACGTGTATCCAAGAAAGGTTACCTAGGGAGTTGATGATGATGATGATGATGATGAACTAGGTATACACTATACAGGGTGTAAAAAAAAGTACTGCGTTCCTTTAAACCACATATTCTATTAACGGTAACAAACAGCTTTCTCTATGCACAAAATTCTTAGCTCTAAATACTATGACAAAAATTCATACAGTATACTTATACTGGGTTTCAAAAAATATGCTGACCAAAACTTAAACGCTTGAAACTGAACAACTTTCCTCAAGGAATGTAGGGCGAATTTTACCCAAGTATACGCTGACACTATTTTGAATGGGAAAGCTAAATTATATTTTTTATATTTTTCTTGTTTTACCTATGTTTCTTTTAGAAATTTGTTCAGTTTCACGGGTTGGTTCACGACCTGAAGTTTGATGAGCTTTTTTATTACACCCAGTATTAGATACACTTATTATATCTATATTGGGGATGGTAAATCGTCAATGGTCCAAGTTTTAGGTCTTAATACCTAAGATACTTCTTAGGCTCGTATTTATAAAGCGATCTCAGGATTGAGAGCAATATTAAGTATGGATTTGACAGGTCGTTTTGTACTGCAATGACATTTCTGATACGAACTCAAATTCGCTCTGTCACTCTTGAGAGCTGATTATAAATACGGCCCTATATTGAGGATTTCTATTCCTACGGGAAAACTCGCGGTATAAGGGACAGTTTTCCGCAAACTGATAGGGATTACTCAGTCAACGAAACTGAACAACTTCCACCAGGAAATTCTTTCAGGAGATGAAAACAAATTATGACTTTCGTTTTTCGTACAAAATGACCACCTCGATCATATAATTTGTATGGAAAAGCAAATTTTATTTTTTATTTCCATAAAGAATTTCCTGGTGATATAGTTGTTCAGTTTCGTTGACTGATCAACCTCTACCGAGAGTCTGCGAGAAGCTGTCCTTAGCACCCCGTATAGCCACGGAAGAAAATGCTATTAAGGCTTTTATAATAATGTATAACGTATGTAAGCCTAATGTTACTCATTCCCATACGACAGACGCCGGTGACTTTGATATATTGGTTCAAATAAATTTTCCATCAAAACTAACCCATAAGATGGATTTCGTTTCGTATAACGTCCGTGTTGTACTTACAAATATTCTTTATTCATCAAAATATACAAATACGAAAATTATGGAAACATTCTAAATAGGTGAATTAATTTGACGGATTTTTTGAACTTCCATTTTTTTTGGGCAAATCATCTTCCTTTCTTTAAATTTCTTCGTGTATGAATAATAATCCGGAGCCGGCGGCATGAGGAATGTTAATATCGTCGGATATAACGCACAATGGAGATCAAATCAGGACCTTCGACAGCTCCAAGATTGGTACTCCAATACCCAATACTTATGGAGCTCCGAAAATATATGATCAAGATTTGCAGTCGCTATTCTAATAAGACGATATGTAAAAAATAGATCAAATATTCCTTTACATACTCCGATATGAGTCGTATTTAACTCCTTAACATACAATAACTATATATGACTATGCGTCATATTTGGGGTAAAATATCAGTAGCACATCAAAGTAATTAAATCGTAATCGAACCTGTAATATGACTCATAGTTATATTATACCTATATATTCTGTGGTTATAGTGAAAAAAACTATCTTCATCATCATTCATCATCAGCTCATATAGTTACGTACCATGGAATAGGGCTAAAACAACCCTTTACTCATCCTATACCTACGCAAACCATATCAGAGGTTTATAGCTGTGCTATTAGGCGGTTTAAAAACTCTGACACCAGGGTCCATCGGGTCGATCGACTCGAAACCCACACGACTGATGAAGAAGAAGAATAGCTACGCAGCTTCTATGCTCAGTCAAATTTTAAATCCACAATATTCTCTTAAGGTGCTACAGTCGTACAAGGATCTTTTATTACTTAGTATATATGTCCGTTAGGTCATGTATACTAGGTAATCTGTGCTGTCAATGTCACCCAAGCGCCAAAAGATCCTTGTACGACTGTAAATTGGCGATTGGCTAAAATTAGGCTGCAGTCGGTTGGCTGTGATCAGTAGGTTTATCTCAGAGCAAGTTAGACAGAACCTGCACTTGAAACCTGCTTGTTAGGAACTGGCTTTGCCTTAATTTGTCTCTGCGACTTAGAGACAAGAGCAAATCCATTTTAAAATAAATATAAAACTGGAGCTTTAGAGTTTACAAGAATGGTATTAATAAAAGCGTCGCATATTACAGCAGTATTAGATTACAAAAGCTTTCGTTAATATTGCGATTTTGTGCGAGCAAAATAACGTAATATGATATACCTACTTATACTTAGTAGAAAATTCATTGTACTAGTTAGAGACTGAAGTCCGATGTTTTACATTTTGATGCAAACTTAATTTTCCAACTTCTCATATCAAGTAGAACTAAGGATTTTTGAGGCAGTACATATAGGTCTCTAGGTAGTTGTTTCGTCATATTTTTTCTTGCTAAAAGCTGTTTGTTATTACGAGGTAAGGTGTAACACCCTGTATTAAATACTAGTTAGAATATCCTTATCTGTGTTAACACTCGCCAATTTATTGGTTTACCACTAATAATGTATTGGTTTAGTAAACCAATTAAATCTGA
>JARACY010001796.1:0-51696 GCA_029255725.1 Scrobipalpa atriplicella
GGAAAATTCGCTTTTAAACATGAAACAAAAGCTCACAACTGGAACTCAGTTGAAAAACTCATTGTTCATTGGAAAATGAACTGAAGTAGAAGTGGTACTATTATTACCACAGAATATATAAATAGTAGAAGTGAAGAGAGTTTGCAACTCGTGGGCTGAAAGGCTAGAGTTGTAGACAGGATGTTTCGCCGCACAGTGGACGCGGTAAACGGACAACTTTGCACTAAACAAAGACATGATAATGACACGACTTTCTTTAGAACAATGTTTACTATGGTTGTGAATCTGGTTTCTGAGGGACAACAACTTGGAGTAGTTGTTTATATTTTGGCTAAGGCATTCCAAGCTGATTACCTGAATATCCAAAAAGCACAATCGGAAAGACAATTAGGCATGACACGTGGAAACGCGGTTGTTGTAGTTAGATTTACCGGATTTACCGTTTTACTGAAAATCCATTGGAAGTCAATACTTACGATCTTTTATTGCACAGTGAGCCGCGTCTAAAGATGATATGTCTGTGGCTCTAACTAACCCATTCTGGCACCTTCGGGAGGTTCAGGAGTTGATGAAGCCAAGATTAAGTCAGTGTATGCCAAGTTGTTTGCTGAACCAGTGCAAACTGGTTTGTGTAGAGCTAGGCTGGAAATTGGTTTACCTTGGACAATGTTAGGACAAACTGCAAGTACATAATCACTGTAAGCGCTGAATACGAGCGAAAACGTTCTATATTAAATTTGCCGTCTCTACCTGTTTTACAGAAAATATCTTAATACCAAGACCTGTAAAGAGTGCAAAACAAAGAAAATCGCTGTAGCTCAATTACCTACGAGCGAATAACTCTCTATATTTTGACATCTTTACCTGTTTTACACAAAATATCTGAACAACAAGTCCTGTAAAAATTGCTAAATCAAAATGGCGGCCAAAATGTTTGTATACCTCTTCAATTGGAAGGTTACGTTTACGACGACCTCACAAAGATTTGAGAAGATGGTAACTTGGCTTCACATAGGTCCTCCTTAATCCACAACCAAACCTAAAATAACTCAACCGTAAAAGTTTCTATGGTCTTTGGGAAGAAGCATTATCTCGACTGAGATACATATGGGAAAGGGCGCCTTTGCGGCGAGACTTCTCTGCGAAGATCACGCCCAAGGGCTGCTTCTAGAGAGTTGGATTTCATTCCATTCAACAAGCTAAGCGCACAAGAGCAAAGCACTCGCAAACCTAACATAAGTAACTCATTACGACTAAATCCTACATATGTAATTACATCGATCAAGTGAAGGAAAAGATTAAGGTCATGTCGTACAAGGAAGTCAAGGAGAAGGCGGAATGCAGGGAGACCTGGCTTTTACTTCATAGTACTCAACCGACAAGAGCACAATGCTCTTAAATTGATGATGAGGTAATTACAGAGGATTATGCCAATGCCACAAGTGTTCACTGTTCACAATTCACACAGCACTACTAAGCTGTGTAGTGTGTACTTGTGATTGATTAGTTTTGTAATACTCAATTCATACCAGATTATGATGACGTGAGTCTTATATCCCTTATAAGTTTTATAAGTTAATTAGATTGTTATTTTGAAATATTTCAGATCAGTTTCACGCTCCGAGTATTTTTCAATAGCAATTTAAGCGATTCGCGCGCTTCAATTTTACACAATTCTATTGCTGTCTGGTTCTGCTGTCAATCAGTTCTATTTTGGAACCATTTTCATAAATAATGAATGTCGACGAAATGATCAAACAAAGCTGATAACATCGCATTAACCCTATTTGTATGAATATTGTAGCGGGTAGTTTGATTTCCTGATTTCAGCCATTACCGAAATTAATTTATGCATGAAACTTTGAATCAGTAAAAACCAATCGATTACTATAATATGTAAATGTATTTATATGTAATTATATAGGTATTTATTACTTTTATTTATTTATATTTTATGTTTTAAATAGTATTTATTTATTTTATGCCCCTTATTTATTACATGAGTATGTATGATGATATTATTTTATTTTATGTTTTGTTTGTTTTGTGCACGCCTAATCTGCCTGTCAATTAAGTATCACTTCCGTAGGTCAGCTGGAAGAAATTTCTTAGTAGAAATAAGCTGTACCTGTTGTGTCGTTATTCATTCGAAAATACATTTACTGTTGCAGTTATTTAAGCTTGCACAGAAGCAATTTTATGCTGGCGAGGCACAAGATAGAATACATAAACCAGCTGGTCTCTCATTCATCTAAAACATCCCTTTGAATTCAGTATCTATATAGGGTTTCCGGTGTATTGTAAGATAGGTAGGCAATAGTACCTATTTTTATTTCACGACTGCTGCTTTGCCATACCTTGTGACTGTTAATGTACCTACACGCACATTGTTTTAGTTTCCTTGAGATCGTCATAGTAAACCTACCAAAAACCACAAATATGGCCGAGCGCAGGCGTGAGATTGAAATACTAAACTTAGGTAATTCGCTGACAATCCTTTACAATTATCATAACAACAAGAGATAGATATACAAAATTCTGCATTACTTTTACTAAAATTCGAATTTTAAAATGTGTCTCAAGCATTAACGCTATAAACCGCACCGCACCGAGCTTATAAGTCATCTGTGCTATTAGTATAATTCGAAACAAATCCATCATAAAATGTAGGGCTGCGTTGCAAATTACTTTTGTAATACGAGCTTTCACAGAATGTAACGTAGCTACGGCTGAAGCTCTCTAATGCCTCCTCTAGGAATACTGTTATTACGCCGTTCTGTTCCCCTTTATTATAGTGAAACGTGCTAGTGAAGACTTACAGCGGTTATCATCATTCACCAGTTTTATACCGGGTGTAAGGGACACAGCGTACCAGAAACTGATTGGGGTGTTCAGTCAAAGAAACTGAACAAATTTCACCAGCGACTCCTCAAATCACTGGTAAAGACCAAGTTCAGCAGAAGATCGTCCAGCTATAATATAGTGGTAAGGGTGGCATCTACATTTATTTATTTATTTATTGTTTATTGTACACAAGTAACATGAGAAATACAATACACAATGAGAAACGACACAACAGGTACAGCTTATTTCTACTAAGAAATTTCTTCCAGCTGACCTACGGAAGTGATACTTTAATTGACAGGCAGATTAGGCGTGCACAAAACAAACAAAACATAAAAATAAAATAATATCAGTCATACATACTCATGTAATAAATAAGGGGCATAAAATAAATAAATACTATTTAAAACATAAAATATAAATAAATAAAAGTAATAAATACCTATATAATTACATATAATACATTTACATATTATAGTAATCGATTGGTTTTTACTGATTCAAAGTTTCATGCATAAATTAATTTCGGTAATGGCTGAAATCAGGAAATCAAACTACCCGCTACAATATTCATACAAATAGGGTTAATGCGATGTTATCAGCTTTGTTTGATCATTTCGTCGACATTCATTATTATGAAAATGGTTCCAAAATAGAACTGATTGACAGCAGAACCAGACAGCAATAGAATTGTGTAAAATTGAAGCGCGCGAATCGCTTAAATTGCTATTGAAAAATACTCGGAGCGTGAAACTGATCTGAAATATTTCAAAATAACAATCTAATTAACTTATAAAACTTATAAGGGATATAAGACTCACGTCATCATAATCTGGTATGAATTGAGTATTACAAAACTAATCAATCACAAGTACACACTACACAGCTTAGTAGTGCTGTGTGAATTGTGAACAGTGAACACTTGTGGCATTGGCATAATCCTCTGTAATTACCTCATCATCAATTTAAGAGCATTGTGCTCTTGTCGGTTGAGTACTATGAAGTAAAAGCCAGGTCTCCCTGCATTCCGCCTTCTCCTTGACTTCCTTGTACGACATGACCTTAATCTTTTCCTTCACTTGATCGATGTAATTACATATGTAGGATTTAGTCGTAATGAGTTACTTATGTTAGGTTTGCGAGTGCTTTGCTCTTGTGCGCTTAGCTTGTTGGAATGGAATGAAATCCAACTCTCTAGAAGCAGCCCTTGGGCGTGATCTTCGCAGAGAAGTCCTCGCCGCAAAGGCGCCCTTTCCCATATGTATCTCAGTCGAGATAATGCTTCTTCCCAAAGACCATAGAAACTTTTACGGTTGAGTTATTTTAGGTTTGGTTGTGGATTAAGGAGGACCTATGTGAAGCCAAGTTACCATCTTCTCAAATCTTTGTGAGGTCGTCGTAAACGTAACCTTCCAATTGAAGAGGTATACAAACATTTTGGCCGCCATTTTGATTTAGCAATTTTTACAGGACTTGTTGTTCAGATATTTTGTGTAAAACAGGTAAAGATGTCAAAATATAGAGAGTTATTCGCTCGTAGGTAATTGAGCTACAGCGATTTTCTTTGTTTTGCACTCTTTACAGGTCTTGGTATTAAGATATTTTCTGTAAAACAGGTAGAGACGGCAAATTTAATATAGAACGTTTTCGCTCGTAATTCAGCGCTTACAGTGATTATGTACTTGCAGTTTGTCCTAACATTGTCCAAGGTAAACCAATTTCCAGCCTAGCTCTACACAAACCAGTTTGCACTGGTTCAGCAAACAACTTGGCATACACTGACTTAATCTTGGCTTCATCAACTCCTGAACCTCCCGAAGGTGCCAGAATGGGTTAGTTAGAGCCACAGACTATATCATCTTTAGACGCGGCTCACTGTGCAATAAAAGATCGTAAGTATTGACTTCCAATGGATTTTCAGTAAAATCGGTAAATCCGGTAAATCTAACTACAACAACCGCGTTTCCACGTGTCATGCCTAATTGTCTTTCCGATTGTGCTTTTTGGATATTCAGGTAATCAGCTTGGAATGCCTTAGCCAAAATATAAACAACTACTCCAAGTTGTTGTCCCTCAGAAACCAGATTCACAACCATAGTAAACATTGTTCTAAAGAAAGTCGTGTCTTATCATGTCTTTGTTTAGTGCAAAGTTGTCCGTTTACCGCGTCACTGTGCGGCGAAACATCCTGTCTACAACTCTAGCCTTTCAGCCCACGAGTTGCAAACTCTCTTCACTTCTACTATTTATATATTCTGTGGTAATAATAGTACCACTTCTACTTCAGTTCATTTTCCAATGAACAATGAGTTTTTCAACTGAGTTCCAGTTGTGAGCTTTTGTTTCATGTTTAAAAGCGAATTTTCCCCGTTTTATTTATTAAATGGAGTTACTCGTAAAGTTTTAATGTATAAATTTTTCTTTATTCTTTTGTTTTAATAATGTTGGGAATGTAGCCGCTGGCAAATTAATTATTACCACTAAAGTAAAATATTTGTTCGGAGTCCTCTTTTGAGTAAAGCAATTTTTTAACGCAAACATAGTTAAGAATTTGAAATAATTTTAGACTTAAAGGTCTTTTACTAATATTTAAAGAAAAATTACATGTTATTTTGTTTTGGTTCAGACTTAGAGCAACGCTGTTTTCCGTTCCGGGTTCAGATCTAGGAAGCACGTGTGATTTTATAAGCCAATCAAAATAAGTGTATAAAGCTCTAAAGACTAAATAATAAATAGTACGAATAATATGAACAAATCGGATGAAATTTTCTCATTTGTTTCTTTTCTCCACCTGAAACAACACTCGTGATGTGATTTCACTACAATGTGCAATGTGCAGTATATTTTTACAGATCTCTGTATTTTTCTCGAGTTGAAAAACAATAAGAGAGTTTCTGTAGTTTACTTTGCGCGGATTTTTAAAATACAAATGATATTTGTAATAAAAAAAAAAAATATTCATTGTGGGAGAGTATTTATTTGCTTCGAAAGGAAAATTACAATTAAAATGTACTTTTACACATAGAAATACCTACGTAGGTAGGGAAGGCAAAAGATAGAATGGCAATGGTTTATTAAAGTAATATAAAACCACGCTACATGTATACTAATTGTAGAAACGGGTATCGCCGATATATAATAATAATAACAATGCCTGGCTGGATGTCTAGATTTCTCTTCTACGGTGCCCATTTGTGTAAGCAGTAAACAAGTACGCGATTTTAAAACTATTTTTTTTTTAAAAACCAATCTGTTCGCATTTGATTTGAGTCATGGCCTGAAAGAAAGGGAAACTAAATAGCGAGTTCACCAGTGATTTTTATATAACATAGTTAAAATAATAATAAAATAATGAATTCATCACAAACTGTGGTTAATCTGCTTACCGAGTGAACAACGGTCAGTTCTAATCCTTCACCTGTTATACATTATTTAAAATTAAACCGGTCTGGTAGGCAAGCTTTGGACACGTGTACGGCGCAAACAAAACGTTCAATCAAATTGACAGAAATGATTATGATGAAGATTGAAGTGATGTACCATTCGTGTAAACCTCAGCCACGAGAAAGGAACTGGGGAAACATTTAATTTAATTGGATCACAAGGTCTGAAACAAATTATTTATTTTAAATTTTAAGTCGCATTTGTAAACTATAACTTTAATACCTTCCTATTTGTAATAATTGTTGTATGGATCAATATGAAAAGATTCGATAATGGTTTTCCGATGAATATTAAACGTTATTTCTAATACAAGTTACTTACTGTCAGCAACAGTGATCTTCGCTCGAAACCCAGCGAAGTGTCTCGAGTGATCGGAGCGAAACCTCAACCGCAGCCAGTTACTCTTCGACTGGTACCGCAGCAGCTTCAGCTTGCCTCCCCAGTCGCCACACAGTCTTCTAGTGTGAGTTGAATGGCTGTCTCTTATCCAGCCGGTGCTGATCGCGTCAGATTCTGGTAGAAGGGTTTCTGTCTCTTCCCATACCTGTAAGATACATTTGGTTTGAACTTGGCTTTGGTACAGGTACGTCTTCAACAAGAGCATTCGTTCGCGAGCAATGTGCGAATATTTCTATGTAATAAGCCTATGTTGCTCGTAAATGAATGCTCGCAGTGGAGACACACCTTACTGCGAATTTAAATTCGTTACCGTGGTAAAATAAAAACATTATTATAAATCCAAAAATCAATCATTTTTCATGAAGCATAATTTCAGATTGTTAATAAATAGGTATCAGTTATACAATAAAAACACTTTCAATACAACTTTGATATAAAAAACTGTGCTACGTAATCTCGTAGAAGTTAGCTACGCTGTATTCTACAACAAATAGCCGTAGCAATTTGCTACGATATGGATTTGGCATAGTGAATCCAATATGAGACGAAATGGTCCTATAAGCATAACGTTTTGTTATATCAAATTAGTGTATAGGGCGTGAAATTGTGCGCCGAATGAGTTCACGAACTGACAACCCGATTGACGTTAGAGAGATACACTCGACGGCAATATAAATGGGTCACCGTTGTTTTCCACAAATTCACTAACAAATAATGACCT
This sequence comes from Scrobipalpa atriplicella, assembly GCA_029255725.1. Lineage (NCBI taxonomy): Eukaryota > Metazoa > Arthropoda > Insecta > Lepidoptera > Gelechiidae > Scrobipalpa > Scrobipalpa atriplicella. The sequence continues at coordinate 7,409 of JARACY010001796.1, forward strand.
TTTAAAACTGTCTTTTTGAGGCATTCATTCAATGAGCAATTAACATGAAGAGGTATTTTTTCGGGGTTTTTCATTTGTTGAAGTGAAACTTCTGCGCGTTGACAGTAAAATTTCAAGGTCGGATGACGGAAATACGTCAGGCCGGGGATCGGAAGTCGAAATGTCAAAAATGTCAAAGAAGTTTCACTTCAACACGTGTGCTCGGCACACACGCTCTTTGTTTTTAAACATATATTTCAGAAATGTCAGTGGCAAACTGAAATGGGTTGCTCAGATAACGAAACTGACTAACTTTTACAAAATTCTTCAAGGTAATTACAATATTTTGTATTGATCATACATATTTTTTTTGTATTTTGTAATACTTTAATTTGGTAAAGACATTATTCTGAAAATTAATCAGTTTCGTAATCAGAGCTATTTCATTCAGTTTGCACACAGTTTCCATAATATTCCTGCATAATGAAAATAATGTGCGATGGATCGTACAGTGGCCCTTACGCCCTGCAGTGCGTGACAACGGTCTGATGTGCATGAGATCATGACAATGAATTATTCATTTTGGTGAACATGATTTTGAAAGCTCAATATAGAAAAGGGTGACCGGAATAAATTGCCCGCGAGTGTATATTGAACCCCGAAACCAATTTCTCGGCTCTGATTGATGCTCGATATTCCGTTTGTTTATGTTCGTTTTCAATCAGAAAATGTCATGGAAATATAAAATAGAATGTTCAGCTTGAATGTACGTTTAATTCTACGTTAATTGAATTTCATAAACTAAAGAGCTTTTTATTAATATTGCACTTTGGATAGAATATCCAAATTAAATGTGAAAATTCTACTTTGATACTGCAATAAATTTTATGTTTCAAAATATGAACGAGTTATAAAAATCAAAGATTTTGGAAAATGAAAGCCTTTATGAAAGACATTGAAAACTTATTTGAGCTGCTTTTTTTCCGGGTATCCTGTACAAACAGTAGCAGTTAAGCACATGGGCCACAACCATACCATATAGCTTTCACTATTTTTTATTTTAAATAAGTACCTAAATGTTTGTAAGACGTTCTAGCTACCCCGTAAGGAACAAATGCGTGTCTATTGGTACCAGCGGTATACTAACTTCATTATCAGATGCGTATGAGTCTTGTTGATCGTAGTGCAGCCAGTCATCGTCGGTGACGTTCTCCAGACCCAGCTCCGTGATCTCCAGGTAGTCGTAGCTGCAGCTGCGGACAAAATATTTACTTTAGAACATTTTTGCCGTATTATGGGATCTATTTACTATGTAGTGTTCCACCCAGGGCAACGACATCATGTGCTTTCTGGGATCTTCATGGGATCCTACTGGTTGTGGTAGGCTCTACGAAAAGTAGTGCCATGGACCTACCACTGAAGTCCTATGCCAAGTAACTTGTTGTTGTTTTGTTTTTGTTTCTAAATGTGTCTATTGTAAACGTATGTGTAGGTGTTGTAGCATTTCTGCTACTGATTAATTCTTAATTATTTTTAATTATAAATTTTACAAAATGTAAACAAATACGTGTCAGCTTTGACCATTTCAAATCATTATGACAAAGAGTTGTCATTCTTTACTTTACTCCATAGAGTCTATCATCTAAGGTTTCACTTCATCCATTTTACCTTCTTTATGCTTTTTCCAAATTATTTCTTCGTGGATGTGCCTCTCTGTCCTCTCTTAGGTCCTCCGGAACCTCACGGCCCTCTCCAGTCTAAGAAGGACGTATTCCGAAGACTCTTTCTACTTCTGTCTACTATGAAGTCTGAACTCTTCTGAAGCTACTGGCCACTATTGGCCACCTAGAATTTTGAATATTTGAAATCTAAAGAATTTCGAGAAATATACTGTTCCAGAACTTTCCGACTGATATATAAGCTCCTGAAAAGCTGTCAACTGAGAGTTCTTGGGAAGAAGTGAACCAGTCAACATAACTTTACTTTCTTGGAAAAACTACGGCTGATCCACATTCTTCGGTCTCCTATCCTCTGAGTCTCCGCTGAGGACACTCCCGGTCGTTGTGTGACTCGAAAATCCACTCGCTAAGAAGAAGAAGGACACTCCCGCACTACGGAGAAGCCTCAATCCTCTCATCTCTTCGGAGGGCTGCTGAGATCGCGCCCTCACTCCGAAAGTTGTTCACGCCCCTCTCCGGATTACTGAGGAGGGCTGCAGAGGACGACGTCTCATCACCTCCTCGAGGGCGCGTTACTACTTCAACGCGCCGGGCTACACTATAAGGTTACGGTTATCTAAGAGAGGGCTATATTTATCTACTCCACGAAACACTCTCTTCTTTTCCTTTGGCCTATTTCCTAACTAATAAATCTCATTTATAATTTCATTCCTCTTTTCTTTGTTTACTTTTGTAGGTAGGTTAGTCCTAGGGCTTATTTAGGGCACCTACATACATTACACTTTACAGTACCTACTCATTCACGCTCCCAGGAGTCGCGGACACCCTCTTGGAGGGACACTATACATTAGCTGATCTTCTGAGTAGGTACTCACCTGTGTGTACCTGGGTTCCTTAGGGCGCTCTAGCCCTCTGGAATTGAGGTAACACTACAGTTTGGCGCCCACGGCAGTTTTCGACCCACGAAATCTCCTCTTATTTTATTTCTAAATTCTAAATCAACACTTCTTCTAGTGAAATTTTAGATCCTATTTGGCATATCTTACTGCTGCTTGAAACCGATAAAGTGTCACTCCTATTGACCCTCTTTTGTGTCATTCATATGGGTCCTCTTTTGTGTCCCTCTTTTTGACCCCCTTTTTTTTATGTCACTCTCATTTACGTTTCTTACGATTTTTTTTTTTTGTTGTGTCACTCTTATTGACACCCTCTTTTTATGTCACTCACATTTCTTACGATTTTATTGTTCCTACCTCATTTTTTTGCTATGGGTGATACTAACCTTTTATTGCTTAGCTTCGAATTTTGGCTGTCTCGAAGTTTTAGTTTACCTACATAACTTCTATTTCTTTTCTTTTCCCTTTCTATTGTGCGGTTAACGACACATTAAATAAGCCCTCGTTACTTTCTCTCTTGTCCCTTATCTTTTCTTTCATACGTTCGGGGGATGTCTCTAATGATCCTAGAACTGTATCTGTGCGGTTGATAACACAAAAAATAAGCCCTTATCACTTTTACTTCTTTTGTGCGGTTGATAACACATTAAAAAAGCCCTTATCATTTCTAACTCTCTATCTGGGAGTTCTTTTAACTTATTCTTTGTTCCTTCGGTTTTAAGCAGGAGCGGTCGACTACTCCAAAAATAAGCCTTAGGTCAAGCATACCTGAGCAGTATACTCTGGAGTAGGCGCCATTGAATGTGAGCCCTACCCCAACCAGTGTAAGGTGAAGTATGAGAATATGAGTGATGGAAGTATGTCAGTTTTCTGAGTGTGTAGAGTAAGCTGCTCCTAACCTCAAAATTTTTGTCTCAGGAAAAAATTTTCTCGGGGTTGTTGGGGAAATGTAGCATTTCTGCTACTGATTAATTCTTAATTATTTTTAATTATAAATTTTACAAAATGTAAACAAATACGTGTCAGCTTTGACCATTTCAAATCATTATGACAAAGAGTTGTCATTCTTTACTTTACTCCATAGAGTCTATCATCTAAGGTTTCACTTCATCCATTTTACCTTCTTTATGCTTTTTCCAAATTATTTCTTCGTGGATGTGCCTCTCTGTCCTCTCTTAGGTCCTCCGGAACCTCACGGCCCTCTCCAGTCTAAGAAGGACGTATTCCGAAGACTCTTTCTACTTCTGTCTACTATGAAGTCTGAACTCTTCTGAAGCTACTGGCCACTATTGGCCACCTAGAATTTTGAATATTTGAAATCTAAAGAATTTCGAGAAATATACTGTTCCAGAACTTTCCGACTGATATATAAGCTCCTGAAAAGCTGTCAACTGAGAGTTCTTGGGAAGAAGTGAACCAGTCAACATAACTTTACTTTCTTGGAAAAACTACGGCTGATCCACATTCTTCGGTCTCCTATCCTCTGAGTCTCCGCTGAGGACACTCCCGCACTACGGAGAAGCCTCAATCCTCTCATCTCTTCGGAGGGCTGCTGAGATCGCGCCCTCACTCCGAAAGTTGTTCACGCCCCTCTCCGGATTACTGAGGAGGGCTGCAGAGGACGACGTCTCATCACCTCCTCGAGGGCGCGTTACTACTTCAACGCGCCGGGCTACACTATAAGGTTACGGTTATCTAAGAGAGGGCTATATTTATCTACTCCACGAAACACTCTCTTCTTTTCCTTTGGCCTATTTCCTAACTAATAAATCTCATTTATAATTTCATTCCTCTTTTCTTTGTTTACTTTTGTAGGTAGGTTAGTCCTAGGGCTTATTTAGGGCACCTACATACATTACACTTTACAGTACCTACTCATTCACGCTCCCAGGAGTCGCGGACACCCTCTTGGAGGGACACTATACATTAGCTGATCTTCTGAGTAGGTACTCACCTGTGTGTACCTGGGTTCCTTAGGGCGCTCTAGCCCTCTGGAATTGAGGTAACACTACAGTGTATGTGGAAAATAAATGTGTTTGTATTTGTATTTGTACTTGTTGTTTTTTTTAGGCGTCTTGCAATGCGTTTGAGGCTTCTGGGACAGCTCGCTTCGTTGTCACATGATACAGCGGTACTTACTTTGCACTAGTCAGCTATTTTTTATCTCTAAGATGTGTTTGTATTTCGGGTGTAATATACCTACATCTTTAGTAAGTTTAAAACTAGACAAGAAACAAAGAAGACAACATAAGCCTATGCCCAGTTTCCACATAACAACTGAATTGGTTCATGTAGTCTGCCGCCTTCTGCCATTTTCTGCCGCTCGCCAGTTACGCCTGTACGTGATTCAATTTCTGTAAAATATGGCTTATGAAAGACCTGGAATTTTGTGTTAAGATATAGAGATTTATTTTTTACACAATGATAGAGTAAATTGAGTAAAGCAAATAAAATTTAATTAATGTTTGAGTGAATTCGCGCCCAATTAAAAAAAAAATTATTCACAGAAAATGTGAAAAGCTTTTTATTTTTATCAAAATTAATGCGAGGATAAAATATAACATGCCACACTACTTGAATATTATTTAGAAGTATAATGTAGCATTTTTATCATGAAAAATATCCTAAACACACGGGAAAACTTATCAAGAGTGTAACCTTGTATGTTACATTAACCAAATTCATATCCCAACACGGAACAGCAATTCCCAAACCTATCTTACACACACGTCACCGCTTAACTTCTAAGCCAACATTTCGTGACGTCACTCGTCTGTCAATTCCACGCTGACGTCATTCAAGTAAACTCACTTATCTCAGTGATTAGCTTGTGTACTTAAGTAACTGCTTTCTGACGGGTGCTCGAATGTATGTTCTACATACATAAAAAAACATATCCAATCGATATTTCGAAAAAAAGGCAGAATAACATAATTAATAAGGCAGAAAAACAACTTATCAAAAATGTAACTAGTTTTGGGTTTGAATTGACGATTCAGCAGACGAATGGAAATAATGCCTACGTTTAGATTTCTAGCTCATCAATTTGTCTGTTGAAAAAAAAATGTGTGAAAGAATTATTTTGATACGACAATTGGTTACCGATATATAAAATTTTAAAATGAGCGCGGGTACCAGCTGCCCGGTTCATGTCCGAACCACGCGTTGCGTACCTATTCACGTTCCACATTGTCACCTTTTTGGCGAAAAATTACATGATGTGCCGAAACACAAGTCTCTATTCAAACTTTTACTAAAAAAACTGAGAAACGACGCAGTTGGCCTAGTTAAGGTCCTAATCTACCTATTAAGTATACTAGTATTTTCTGTCAAAGAATAAACCAAAGGCAAAGAAAATATAATCGCAAAGGTAAGGAAAACGTTTTTTACTAAGAATTTGGACGAATTACTTGTCACAACATCCAGCACTTTTCTGCAATTGATTCTTTAACCCTTTCCTCTACCACAAACTATTTATAAGCGCGGCGCCACTTTTAAATGTCACCAAGGAAAACAAGATTAATCACTCCAAATAATCGAACCCTGATCTCACTCCATAATCCTTATTAAGCAGCTTGTCGACACCTTGAATCAGCTTACCCTCTATTAAGACGTCTAAATAAACATCCTGGTTGATCGCCCAATCTGACCCTTCTCAAGGAATTGGCTGCTTTGGTCTTTTCTATTCATTGCTGTTTCGTTATTGGGCCGATTGGGCCTTGTGATTCAATCAGTGTCAAATAAATTTGACTCTATTAGTGAAACAAGGTGCTTAGATTATGTTGCCCGTTTATCATCCGGTGGAAAGGAAAAATTTGTATAAAAAAATTGATAGTGGATGATTGAAAGAAATCTCCGTCTTTTCTTTATACATTTAGTTTACAGTCCATATTGCGTATCAGAGTGTCAGGACATTCTATTCGGGTTGCGGCTATTGAAAGGTTTGATATTTCTAATTCCTCTCAAAATTCCACCACCACTCTCTGTTCACTCTCTCTTGATTGAATGTTGATGAAAAACAGCAACCAATTTTCCTGCATTCACACCATAAAAACAACTGTCATAATGCGCACGGTAAAAGAGTGGAACTCACTACCTGCGTCTATGTTTCCGAATGCATACCCCTAACACTTCAAAGTAAGAGTGAACAGGCATCTTTTGGGTGAGCTCGCTCGATCGTCGACTCCGTCTCAGTCGCTCCCGACCTAGACTGGAGTCAAGAACAGACCCATTTCTAATAAAGAAATAAATATCCAATTTGAAATACCTACTTTGAATCAACAACATTTGTAAGTACATCAAACTTATTTCACCGATACCGATACAGAACAGATCACCCGATATTACACATAAACAATAAAAGATATTGTTTCAGCCCAACAATATCCTTCCACTAGTGAGGATCAGCCAAGTGGAAGTAATTCCCTTTCACCCGCAAACGAATTGAGAGTGAACTGACACCACTGACACTTTAGCTTAAAAGGTAGGTACTTCTCCTTAGTTCCTATGTTCTTCGCTGCTAAGTGAAGTTAAGAAAGGTTTAAACATAATTTTGTTACCTACAACCTTCGCTTATTTTACAGAAGTTTTATTTTTGTTTCTATTGAAAACTTGCTTTTGATTTTAAGCCAAATGACTCTCTACAATGGACGGAGCTCACCCAGCAGCATCATAAATTATACGAGCACAATCGTTTTGCACAAACTAAAAATATAGGCTGAAAAATGACATCGGGTACAGTTTTTTTACTTTTCTCCCATTTGCTAGGGAATAGCTTCATTATTTAAAAAAAAGAAGCAGTACATTCACTCTTTTCGATCCTCAAGTTCGTAGCGGCCAGCAATTTCTCCAAACGACATGACCATTAACGACCTCTGCATGAGGTCTTTAAAGTACACACTAGTATGGATTGTTTTTAAGTTCACGTTATAAATTTTTTAAAGGCTGAATGCGCAAATAAAAAAAAAATAGAATGAATGAATGAATGGAATGTGCGCATGTCATAGGCGCCATTCTAATTTTGAATTTTACAATATTATGGAAGAATTGCAAGTTTAATGTTTATTTTTAAGTTTATTGTTATTGTTCCTTCGCAAATAAGAGAAAAGTACTGTATCAGCCATCAGCCAAAATAGCAATGTATGGTCTCAAATTACTCTACCATACATTGCTTTATTTTTGGCTTCTAAAGTAATGTACTATTATTTAGTTAGCAAGTTCTTATTGCAAACAGTACTCTGTCATTACTCTTATATTCTATACTTTTGGTGGGAAGGTAGACAGGTACTAAAGTTTCTTTTTCTTTTCTTTCTTCTTAGTAACAAATTCCTTACAATAAAACTTGTACGACATAATGCTACCTTCACCTTTAAGTAAGCAGCAAGTCTTGTTAAATATTCATATCGAACTTGCTTTTGTACTTTTAGTGGAACTTGTCTCAACTGTTCAGTTCCAACTTAGATTAAATTTCATGCACTAACTTCAACTTAGCCCATTAGTACTTAGTAGACTTATTTTGTTTATGTAGAATGGCGCACAAGCTAAGTTTGTATTTATTTATCAATTTAACATTAAACGTTTTTTAAAGAGCGTAAAAGATATTTGATTTGCAAAACGTCGTTTTTGTGGTAATAAATAAATGACATGTAAAAAAAGAAACTTCCATCCATCGAATTTAAGACCTCTAATTACGTTTTTCTTTCTTTTCAATACAAATAAATAAACAAAATATAAAAATACAGGCTTTAGGCAATATTACAAGAATTCTTTCTGGTTTCTGTCGGGCGAGCAAGAACATTCTTCGCAAAGTTTCGTCTAGTTAAGGAGAAAGAAATATAACGTGGGTATTTTTCTTTGTTCATAATTTCAGAAGAAACCAAAGGTTTTATTGATTATATACTTAGCAAATTCCAACTTCTACCTAGGTTCATTAGACATTTGTGGCATCTTGAGTCGTTTCAACCATGGGTTCACACAGTGTTATCCAAGTTAATGAATTAAAATCATTTTTAGTAAGTTATGGTTGCTAATGAATGAATATAAATATTTAAATCTACCTATTTTGTTCGTAATTAAGTTATACGAACGAATAGTAGATTCTCTCGTGAAACAACCCATTTTATTTGAACAAAGGAAAAATATACGAGGTTAAAAATGCATGCCTATTGTGTTTATTGCCCTCTGGCAGTTCAAACGTAGCGTCGATGTTCCACAACGTTACTATAACTAGCCTCTGCAACTGCCTCTGTGGTCTAGTGGTCTAAGCTGTGGGCTTACGATCCGGAGGTCCTGGGTTCGATTCCCAGGGGGGGAACACAAAGTTGATATTTGTCAATTTATCACTTTGTGAGGTTTTCCCCAGTTTGGTTAGGACATTGCAGGCTGAATCACCTGATTGTCCGAAAAGAAAAAAGATTCCGTGCTTCGGAGGGCACGTTAAGCCGTCGGTCCCGGTCGCTGTCTTTGATAGTGGTCGATACTGAAACCATGTCAGAGGCCTATAGCTGTGCTACTAGGCGGTTTGAAAACTCTGACATCAGGGTTTATCGGATCGTTGTTCGACTCGAAAATCCACTCGCTAAGAAGAAGACTATAACTAGCGTTATAGCGATAACGAGGTTATCTTTGTTATTTATAAAGTTAGTTTCAGCAATTTTGTCCCGATGATGTTTTGGCAAAAGTTAAATGCGAGAAAATTATTAAAATTTATTTTCTACGGGGGTAATGATAGCATCCCCCTACTTTAGAAAAGCCTAATCCAGCATAAAACGGATATGTCTACTATCTAACAAAAACATACATCTTCCTAGCCTTTTTCCCGTATCTCACGGGGTCGGCTACCTAATCTAGGGGATTGAACGAGGGTACTGGTTTTTACACAGAGCGACCTGCTATCTGACCTCCGCAACCCAGAAGGGAAACCAGACTCATTCCTAGATTAGGTTTTTGAATTTCTTCGTAGGTGTGTGCAGATTTCCTCACGATGTTTTCCTCTAACAAAAACATATTGTAAAAACATTGAACAGCTGACGCACCATTTGTTATTGCAGACATTTTTTTGGGTTTTGGTTCGATTCCAAAGTTGCGAACATGTCCACTGAAATAAAGCCTGCGGGTTTTTGTTTACGATGAAATATTGTTTTAGTTTTTAGCTGGTTGATCTAGTTGAATGTTTGATTTATATAGGAAACTGTACGTTTTTCATAGCGAATCTGTATAAAACACGTGATACAAACAAAATAAATACGAGTGCCAGAAACATAGATTTTGCGTATAGGCGTATAAAAAAAAATCTTAATGAAATCTTCTAGTGTTTAAATACTACTTTTACTTACAAATATATATAAATTAAGATAAAATACAAAAAACATGACTTTTAAATCCAAATTTCCTGCGATGTTTTGTAAATTCAAAATGACCTGTAATGTAAATTATCAATAAATATTATGTCTATGTCTATAAGAGAAGATAAGAATGAATTTCCGATCAGAACTAGAAAGGTATAATAGAAAACAAGAATACAAAGCCACATTTCATCTCCGTCATCTTCTCAAACCAAGCGTCCGGTAGATCGGGATTGTCGGATGAATACCGGATGAGCACCGGTAATAAACCGTATCCGGCGACCGACAGTGTAGCTATTCCAGTAATCTGATCGATCTCGTGAGGTGGAGAAAAGATTATTTCGCAAAGCTGGGATTCAGATGACATTATGTGAAAGCTTAATCAGTTTACGTAAGATACTTGGGCTGCTCATGCTCAGTCAACAAAATTGCTCAGTTAACAAAAAATCTTTCTGGAAATGACAAAAATTAATTGACTTCCCCATACTAAATGTCCACCTTGATCAGGCAATTTGTATGGAGAGAAAAAAAGTTTAAGTGAAAGAGATTATCAGTTTGCGGGAAGATTTCCCTCACACCCTCTATAAGTATAATAACAAGAAAAACTAGAATTTAAGTTCCTAGCAGCTTTATTATTTATATTAAATAGCAATTTGTCGCGGACGAGACAGCTAGAGCGCTAATGCTGTAACGAGAAATGACCTCCACCAGACGCTCTTAGACGGACGGCTTGAAATTAAAAGCTTTAAGATGTATTACTTTCTTCCATGCTGGACTGATGGCGATAGAAAAACATGGAATAGGTACATAAATATACATCACGCCTGTATCCCTAATGGGGTAGGCAGAGCGTCAATGACTCAAATAAAGGTCGGTCCGCCACATCTGACAAGTTTTGAGGGTTGTTTACGATACGATAGATCTGTAAATTGCTGTAGTGACAGGTTGTAAGCCCATCGCCTAAACTACAATATACCTACTGAAACCCTCGAATCCCTTAGCTGGTTTTTACAGCATGCCCGGGAGCAGATGCAGCTGGCACATTCTAAGTTTTTCTATTGCATGGAAGCATGAAAAACATGGAATATAATAATATAGGTAGAATAGAATGCTTAACACCTTAAAAGTTTGGTAAACAATATTTTTACACCTCCTACAGTGGCCTTAAGTCTATAGCATGTAAGTACGTTTAGAAAAATGCAATACATATTTTGTTCTTTGCAAAATATGTTAAGCCATTGAGTCTGGCAGTATCGTAGATTCAGAATGGCTTACGAGCTTTGACAACTAATGTTAGCTGCATAAGCTTGGCCACATTTTAACGCTAAAATGTGATAGGTTTTAAAGAAATAAATATAGTTTTACTGCAGACTTACAGACTCATATTTCACGGTTTTATCAGCACGTTTCTTTGCAGTATTTATTTTAAAATTATTCACTTTATAAGTTCATGTATTCACGCCTTAATTCAAGGGGTAGGTCTCTGTCTAGTAAAAGACGTCTTCGATACGACTGCAAAATACTTACTGTGTTTATCATTATTAAGTAGGTAGGAAAAACATAGAATGTGCCAGCTGCATGCTGCATGCTGTAAAAACCAGCTAAGGGATTCAATTGCAATTTAGGCGATGGGCTGACAACATGCGCCTCCCTCTACTTCTAAATTATGCCAGGAAAAGAAAATCTGGAACATTTAATGTTTTGCATTCCGCATTTTTTTTCTTAACATTGAAGCACATTTTTCAATTTTCATTTTACCTTATAAGTGTTTTCCTATTAAGCCGGGGCGGGGCTATTTAAATTTAAGGCGAAGTTTACCTTTAATTAAGGCTGTATACCGTACACTGATCGATAGAGCAAACAGCTGCCCTTATTTCATTAAGTAAGGGCTTTTGTCGAAATATGAGGTTTTGCCGAGACCACCGACTGAATAACCGACTGGGCATTACTTCCATGCAGGACTGGGAAATATCAAAAAACCCAACTGCGTAGGTAATTAATTACTTACCTAATTTATAAAATTAACCTTTAAAAAGATAAAAACAAGGAGACCTATTTCTGTCTCAAAACCAACACTTCGTTTGTACACCCTAAGCCGAGTTCTATATACATTGACTAGTATTTATGCCCTCTTGCTAATTACATCAGTCAAACAAGTTCATCTGCAGCAAAATCTTACAAAAATCTCATGAAATGAATTGGCACCAGTGAATAACAAGATAGGTAATGTTATCTGCCAAAAAAATCAAAATTGTGAAATTAAATATAGCAAAGTCTTCTCTTAAATATTGGGTATTATTTACTACCAAACGAAATGATATTTGATAGGTTGGTAGTAATAGGGATTACTGGTGGGTGGGTAAACCTACAGTTTACGGTCTTAAACCTTTGATTGGAAAGGTGAACCTCCACGTCAAAACTTATCACTTACCAAATATAAAGGGAGACCGATCTCATAGCAACTAAAGCAGAAAATTGATTTTAACTGATTTTGCTCTTTACTACACTAAAAGACTAAGATAGAGTTGACTATGGCAAGACTGACTCACAAATGAAAAAAAATTGCAAGCCCAAGTCTAAAAAACCTTTCGTGACAGCTGTATTACTTTTTAAAAAGTTCATGTGTAATTTTATAAAATCACATTTTTGAGCGATAATTGCTTATTTTTGGCGTGACCGATATTTCAATTGCGTTACGTACGATGTTTGCATACTTCAATATAGAGTTGCTAATTTTACATATACCATCGCTTTAAATAGAACCGTTTAGCCGGACTATTAGACGGGCTAGCTAATAATGCTATCCTAGATCATAATTCTCTTGAATCATGGAAGCGAAATACAGCAGAAACCTTTGCTTTGAAACGTAATCGAACATTACATATCCATGCATGTAACGAACGATAAAACAATATAAGAACGACCTACAAAGGGCATCAGATAGTATCATGTCAGTTCCTTCGATATCACAAAGGCGGAAACATCACTGGACATAATAATATACGACATAACATAACCCAAAGAGAATCCTTTGCATCTGATGCTGAGAGTTTTCAACTCGCATCGTCTCAGATATTCTTTTGCATTTCAAAGTAGCAAATCTCAGTATATCCAGCGATTTGTCATGCTGCCAGAACAATTCCAGAAAGTCCTACATGCAATTACGTTGCAAATGGTGTTATAATGCATAATGCAGTTATTCTAGAAAAGTTATGCTCATTGAATTGGTATTTATTCTTTTTAGCACTCATACGGTCAACTTCCAAAAGCATTGCTGAATATCTGATTATGAATCCGGTATTCTTGACCACATTTTTTTTCGACAGTATAAGGGGCATGGCAAATAGGAACAGGTGCGGTGCCGGTGCGTCGTTTTTGTATAGAAACTTGAAATCAAGCTGCGCTGCGCAGACGTAAATTACATACAAAATCGGTGCATCGGCGACGCACCGGCGACGCAACGGCGCCGCACCGCTTCCTAAATGCTATGCCCCTTAGGCAGAAAAACAGAAGGGTCACCCAATTATCACTGCCGCCCTTGGAAACCAGCAACACCCGAGGGTTACGAATGTGATGCCGGCGTTTCCTGCAGGAGAAGGCTTGTTTATTTATTTGGCTTTGGCTTGTCTGTTTATTAATTAAATACACATACATATATTTTTAATAGGTTTTGACTGAGCAATGAGCAATGATGATGATGAGGTTTTGTCTCTAGACTAGGCCAGAGATTAACGAGACAGAATCAACAAAGAAGCAAGTTCACCCAGTTTGGGGCTTTAAAGTTTTTCTTACACACCAATGAACAATACTACCATTGCTAAACGATGAAAGATGAAAATATTCCATCCAAAATTAATTCTCATACGAAATAAACGATTAGGGAAATTAAAGTAAATTGCTTCTTACGAGTAATACGTACGAATACGTGTGTGTCGGTATCCGTTTGATGTTTCATTTATTTCAGAGAGATCTTGACTTTGGAATATAGGTCAAGATCAGTTGCAATATAGCGCTGTAGAGTTATATTTTTTAACTTTTAGCATCTTGGATGATTCAGAGATTCAAAAAGATACAATGAAACGAACGCATCGTATTGGAAACATTATTCATGTTTTATATTTGCGAGAATATTCCCGAGTATCGGATGAACATCACACATTCGCATACATTGCGAAACAGAATTTTAAATCACAATAAAGTGCTATCAAAAATGGAGAGAGAGAGAGTCATATTTGTTGGCTATGGATTGATATTTCCAAAATTGGTGACGATACTTGTAACAGGAGTTTATTGAAACATAGGTAAATACAAACAGTCACGCCTTTATCCCTAATGGGTTAGGATGAGCGTCAATAACGGAAATAAAAATCTTTCCGCCACGTCTAACAAGTTTTGTGGGTTATTTCAAAAACAGGTTGTAAAAATTTGCTGACCAAGGGTATGTTCATAGTTTGGTTAGCAATTTTTTTTTACTCCCTGTATTCCTACTTGTCTTTTGCTGTTAAGTATTTCTACTAGGACCAATAACTCTTGAAACTTCTCAATGATAATTTTGATTTTCTATACTACCTATATTTGTTAAGAATTTTCAAAAGCTATCGATAATATTTCCACATATAAAATGCATTCGGTGAAAAGCTTTACACGTTTTATACATGTAACCATCGCCTTCTCGCTTTGCCGTCTTCAGTCGATTTGTCATCGCAATTCGCGCCAAAATGGATTCCACAGATAAAAGATAGTGTACAGAAGAGAGCCATTGTGAGACGCGAAAAGGTCGGCAATTTATAAAAGAGACGATAGCGTCGGGTGTCTGGCTCAGAGGTTCTCAATCTTTAAGTTGAATCTAAAGTTGAATAGGGATTTTTGGTTTATTTATTTGGTTTTTATTTATTTACTGTTGGGGCCAAGCTACAGGCTATCTGCAGCAAGTACACGTGTTAGGGTTGGCTACTGCGCAACATAATTCGTAACGAGACAACTAGTACAGAGGCATATATAGGATCATTTAGCCGGACTTATCCGCAAACGAGGTTGTGATGCCCTTGCCCGGGGTTTACTGCAAGAAAGTTGGTCCCATACCATCCAGTATTTTAAGAGCGTGTTCTATGAAACGTAACAACTCTCACGAAGAAAATCTTTTGGGGCATGAAAATGTTTTTTTGCTTCTTCATGCAAAATGTCTGACCGACCGAAGAAGATTGTACTTACACGGGATACTTACCGCGATTATATTGATTGTTACCTCGATATTTCAAAGCAGTTGCACGAACAACCGCTAAAATCTCAAAGCTTATGTCTGACCGAAGCGGTAATTTTAAATAAAATTCAGTGAAAGTTGTTCGTTCAAAGTTTCCTGTAGTTTGAAAGCCACTGTGTGTAGATTTTCTGTAAGAAGTCGAGGAATGAGCTCACTACGTGCGCCATACTGGTGCCACTATCTAAATGGGTGCCGTCTGCAAAACGTCTCTATCATATTCTTTGAAAGTTCACATAAATTTTGTTTAAAGTTTATGAATAATATAAACTGGGTACTAGTACGATACGAGTGAGACTCCAAATAAGTTAAGGAAGTTGAAGATACGACATGTTACGCCAAATCAAATTGCTTGGCATACCCCTAAGTATGAAGACTTCAACCTATGAAATAAAATATTATAGTATTAATTTGCGTTTAGCGTTTTATCTATCTATCTATCTATCTTTTTATGTTTAAATTCTGCGTCATCTCAGTCCAGTCACAAATAAAAAAAGAAAAGCTCCCTATAGGAATTCTGTAACCCTTTCAAACATAAAACGCCTCAGAGACTGCCTCATTTTTATAAAAAATGCAACAGCCATCCCATACTAAACTTTTATTACGTTTTTACGCGGAAGTTTCAAATGACTGCATACACAAAATTAGACTCCATAAGACCCCTTTTTACGACCCAGGGGTTCTTTAGAGACTGCAGTGGTTGCATGAAGAAACTTGAGAGCTAGCGAAACGATCAATCATTATTGACAAGTATAAAGTAATTGTTTGTGTGTTGCCAGGTTTGAAAAGCCTCGGTATCTTACTGAAATGATAATAAACAAAATAGATAATCGCAATAGACCATTCTCGAATTGAGATTGACGTGCTGTCGATTTCAGTAGATAGATATTAATTACTTACTTCAAAAGAAATTCTGCATTCTCATGCCCCTCGTCTATCTTGCCAGATGATTTGTGTTAATGTAAGTGTTTGATTTGAATTAATCAAGTATTAGTATTGGCATTCATATTAAATTTTAATTACGCGATTGGTTGTCCATCATAAAACAATTGTCAATCAAACTTGAACGTGCCTTAGGCGTTTTTCCTGGAAAATGTGCTCCTGATTCTAGACCCTGCGGCAAACACCAAATTTCGCTCATTTGCGTCTGCCGCAGCGAGCGTTGGTTTAAACTGTCCATCACGTAATAATTGTCAATCAAACTTGAACGTGTCATAGGTGCTTTTCCTGGAAAATGTGCTAATTCTGGACCCCGCGGGAAAAACACCAAGTTTCGCTCATTTGCGTCTGCCGCGGCGAGCGTTGGTTTAAATTAGTTAACGTTGTATCTGACTGGAGTGTGGTTTGGGTTTAAAGAGAAAGCGAGATTTCTGTGTAGATATTTACAAAGAATAAGTTTACACAGAAATACTTAGGGTCGTATTTATAAAGCGATCTCAAGATTGAGAGCAATATTAAGTATGGATTTGACAGATCGTTTTGTACTGAAGTGACATTTCTGATACAAACTCAAACTCGCTGTCACTCTTGAGAGCTAATTATAAATACGGGCCTTAGTAATTTTTGTTTAAGGTCAGCTACAGAAACTGCTCTTGTTTACAGGAGTTGGATGCGAAAGACCATCCACCAAGTAGATGAGAGAGCCCAGTTTTTCTGAGAGGACCCTATAATGCTGTTTGGTTCTGGACTCTGAAGGAGTATTTGTAAGTCAGATCTTTTATTGGACCTTACCACAGCTTAAATTCATAAATTTTTAAAGCAGTCATAATTGGGTACTTGACTGGGTAGCTTAAAAAATTCAAAACGTTTATACTTAAAACTGATGGCTAAAAATATTGTGGATTTCATTCATCATTAAAAAAAAATGCTCATTTAGATTTTAATAATCGAATTAAAAGTATATAAGTTAATGATTTGAGTAGTCAATATTTACTAAAATGTGACGTCATAACTCACTATTTTCATACATAAAAGCGTTTTTGACATTTCATAAAAAGTTGCTGATTTGACTAGTTGGAAAGTAGCCAATTTCGGTTCCCAAAAATCCCGAATCGTATGCTTTTCCCGCTATCTCTTTTAGTTTAAACCGCGTTATGAATATGTATTGCAAACTCGAATTACAGCATTAAATGCAACGCGAAAACTACCTCTATACCCTTGGAAACAAAGTTTACATGCATCACAAAGTGACTATTAAATGCATATTTTAAATGTAAATTTGGTAAAACACGGATCGTTGGGGCAGGATGAAATTTAATTAAAACACTCCGTATTTTTGCTATTTTGTATGTTATTGTGAAAAGAGTGGAACTCAGTAGTCTTTGTTTCCGTATGCAGAAGATATACAAATTGTCTGCTGTTCTAGAGGTTTCTCCTTACTTCCTTATTTTGTATCTGTCTCCTCGTGTGTAGATGAGTGCTATGACAAATTGCTTAAAGTTTTTTTTTATCATGGCTGCTAAAACTCACACATCCACACTTGTTAACTTTTCATGAACATAATATTTTCGTGTAAAATTGTGTCCTACATACGTTTTAATTAGCTTTGTATTAATTTTGCCAATGTTCGTTAATACAGACTATTGAGGAAATAACTTTATACATGATCATCCCATATCTACAATCTGTGCTTTCGATCTTCCTTTAGCATGAAATATTTATGACTAGCCACTATATCTGAGGATTTTCCCGATGGACAAAAACTTATGAACATAACATCAACGACGAACTTTGTTATCATAGAAGAAATAAAAAGAAGTGAAGTATCTTCATTTTAGAAAGAACAATTTCTACAGTAGGAAGAGAGGCAGCTGGCACATTTTACGTTTTTTTTAATCACTCCCAGTCCATCATGGAAATATACCAGTTTTAGGTATAAGAAATCTACGTCAAAACCGCTTGACATCTTCCTAAGATACCTCGATACAAAGAAGGACTTATGAAAGTACAGAGAAATAACAATAACAAAAGGCATCGTCCATTCTATTACTTGTCAGTATAATAGCTGTGGCACAATGTACAGAACGTCAAGCTTTTAAATGAACGCGAGCGGGGGCGCTGCAGTATAATAAAGAACTGTATATCAATGTCTTACTTATATACTGCTTTACGTGTTTTTGAGCTTCCTTGCTAGACTAGAAGCGATAGAAAAACATAGAATGTGTCAGCTGCATATCCTCCCGGGCATGCTGTAAAAACTAGCTAAGGGATTCGAGGGTTACAATGTAATGTAATTTAAGCGACGGGCTGACAAACTTTCACGACAGTAATGTACAGATCTATCTTAAACAACCCTCCAAACTTGTCAGACTTGGCGGAACGGCCTTTGTTGGTCGTTAACGTTCTGCCTACCCCATTAGGGATGCAGGCGTGATAGTATCTATGTATGTATGCACGTACACAAATGTCAAATCTCATGATGGCGGCATTAGTTCCTTTTCTCGCCACGTTCATTGAAATCGTGGTCGTACATTAGCTCGCAGTCTTTGTCGAAGTTCGTCACAGGGCCCCCGGGTATTGTCCACATTTTAATATTTTCGCTACAGAACATTGTCGTTATGGAAAACTAGAGAAATGGCATTTTTTATGGAAGGTTTTGAAAGGGTTTGAGGGGAAGTAACAGAAAATCGACTTGATTGATAATAGTTTATGTAGTAAAGTTGAATAATTGCATACTCCATAGTTTCGACCATAAACGATGGTCTTCTTTAGAAACACGAAGATGAAACACCACCGCATGTCGTGTGTGATCTTCGAAGAATTTATTGATAAACAGTCGAGGTCTAAGCCTCCGATCAACAAAAACATGTACGCCGCTACAAAATATTCACTATAAAATATAACACTTACGATAGTTTAATTTTCTACAAAGCCGAAACAACAACCAACTTGCATATTAAATAGACGCCTGCCTAGATTTAGGAAGGTGCAATAAGCTCTTAAGCTCACACTAAGCTTTAAACACTCCATGTCCGAGCCTGTTAATCCACGCCTCAACTTCAGTTGTGTTGATCTAAATCTAACCGTCACAACAAAGCACTCTGTGCACAGATTAGCATAATGTCCCCGATATTATATTCAGTATAATCATGTATAATGCAATTTCACACGCTCTGCTAGGCTAAACATATATACAGGGTCGGATCAAAAGAGTACCGAATCTGGCTAATAATATTTTTAGGTTACTGTCAAAAGCAAAATTAACTCAGCTTTCGAGTTCTTTTTTAAATATTATTCAGAATCGACATAAATTATACATGCGTGATAGTATGTATGTATGTATTTAAAATATAGAACTTATAGGTTCAACTGTGTATTAAAATACAGGCCATCATGCTGGACTGGGAGCGATAAAAAAACATAGAATGTGCCAGCTGCATCTCCTCCCGGGCATGCTGTAAAAATCAGCTAAGGGATTCGAGGGTTTCAGTATTGTAATTTAGGCGATGGGCTGACAACCTGTCACTACAGCAATATACAGATCTATCTTAAACAACCCTCAAAAACTTGTCAGACGTTTGTTTGGCTCGTTGACGCTCTGCCTACCCCATTAGGGATACAGGCGTGATGTTATGTTTATGTGTGTTAAAATATAGGCCCTATTCATCTTAATGTTTTTACTTCAGAACGTAACCAACATATTAAACACATTAACACAATCATACAAACTTTCAAATTCATGATATTGGAGGTGTGAGAGAATCCTTTTGACAAGAATAAGTACAAGTAATCAGCTAAGTTGTTGAATTTCATGGAAAGTTTTGATTAAAGCGTAGGTGTCAAAATTGTAATAACTTTAAATTGTATTAAATACTGCGGTGACATTTCGCTTGAAGATACTCGTGGTAGGTGTCATAAAGATAGTAGTTCGTGTTTCGTAACTTTATATCTACTGTGAAATGTAAAAGGGCATATAATTATGTAAGTAACTAAGATCAAATCACTTAAACGAATAATTTACGTTGCTCCATACATATAATGTGCTTTTAGCTGCTTAAGGGTTATATTATAGTCAGTACGAGACAATAGTAACGTCTCAACCGACACAGTGACAAAAAGAGAGGTCTAAATCTACCTCGAAATACTTAAATTTTACTTACCTTACAGTATAAAAAGAATAACTTACTGTGGTTCATGTTCAGTCAGCAGCTCTTCGAAATGCAGTCGCAGCGTATGAGCGTGAGGTGCCCTTATTTCTGTCACGCAATGGGCATCATCTGGGTAGGACCTTGGGAACCCTGGGCTGGATACCGTTGCGTGCGGGTGCGAGTGAGACAGGATGATAGTTTCGTTGCACTGGATCTGCGACGCGGTGTACGGGTCTGCAACAATGAGAATGATTTTCGGTAAATACGTATAGTCACGCCTGTAGCCCTTACGGGGAAGGCAGAGTATCAAATTCCTAATAATAATGCACTTTCGTTTGACAAGCTTTCAGGGTCTAATTTGCAATACACCTTCGTTTTCCTCTACTGATTACTTTAGAGTTCCTGAGAAAAGAAGCAGGTGAAAAATTCTTTGTTTTTAATAGCTCCCAGTCTAGCTTGGAAGAATGAGAATGCATTTCGTTACATCTAAGAAAATTGCTAAGAAGACTGGAACGTAGAAATCTCAGTAAATCTCTCAGAGCTTTTCGGATTGCACAAGCTTTTGTGTGTAGTAACGGATTTAGTAACTCTTTTAACACAAAAGAAAATAATTTTCTCTGAGATTGGAAAATACGTTACAAGAAAGGTAATAAACTAAGATTAACTAGGTACTATCAAAATATTGTATTTTCATCTCATCATAATTTAACCCCTAATAAGACCGAACAAATTTTCATATAATATGAAAGAAAGAAATAATAAATTCGTCTCGGGCAGGGGCATATTATTATATGAAATAAAACTGCATTGTGAGTGCTAAAAAAATTCTCAAAATAAAATAATTTTGTTCTGATATTTGCAACCACTCGAAAAAAGAAAATTATATGAATTTAACAGATTTAAGCGCAGCAGCACACCTGAGTAACGTTCGGCGTCGAAGGTTCCGTTCAACACAATGTAAATGCTATTTGCATTGCCTAAAATTCACTTTCGCAAGTTTCAGTGCTTCGCCGCGAACTTCGTTCAAGCCAATGCTTCCGCGAGTATGCATTAGGTACCACTAACACCCCGTATTACCATAAACAACTTGTATAGCGCCATATTATTGACCATCATTTTAGCGCGCCGAACAAGAATCCACGTAAAGTCAACTGTTGGATCGGCGGAATTGGTGTGTCGTATACGAGCGAAGGTTCGGCCGCCGAAGGCTCTGTCGCCGAACGTTACACAGGTGTGCCATAAAACTAAAGTACCATACCATAGTACCAAATAAAATAGTAGTTATATAGAAATATTCTCTGGAATAAAATGAAACATAACAAAATAACAACACTGTACAATATTCATTAAGACAGCTGTAGAACAGAATATTTCTTGAAGAATTGTACCAGAAGTCTTGAACAATGCCATTGTTCAGGTCTCCTCATTCTTAGCGCAAATTTCTTCATAAAAATTGTTGAGAAACTGTTCCGCAAGTTGAATCCTATTTTGAAATGTTTATCATTGCTGATAAATATAAATGTGTACAAAAAATTGTTAAATAAATTAAAGTAAGAGGTTACGTCACCAAAAAGTCAATTTCTTGAATCTCTGTTGAAGGCGAATTCAGCATGTGTGCGTTTTGCGATTAGCATTTCGCGGGATGAGCGTCTTGTAATGCATAATCCGCCAAATGTCCCTTTTTTCTGCCAATAAGGTAATTCGGGGATTGAGCGTATCATACCTGTGAGTTGAAACAATATGTGTGCCAATAAGCTCACAGGGACGTCAGATAAAGTATTTGTGATGCAATACACAGACTCAGCAGTGAACGTTGGTAAGACGATTTAGCAATAAATAAATAAAATTTGAATAACATTTTATTCAATCGTAAATAAACAACAGAAATTTCTAACATAAAACTAATGTCTTTATTTTTTTTACCCGACTGGTAAGGAAGGGTTATGTTTTTCGCGCGTATCTTGTTTAAGTATGTTTGTACTGATATTTCTTTATTACCTCGTATCTCCGAAACGGCCGGATGGAATTCAACAATGAGGGTATCGTTCGATTGGTCTCAAGCACCCGAGTGTTCTTAGATAGGTGTTATATTTCAAAATTCAAAACGGCGGATTTTAGGCGCGAAATTGTAAGTCTTCAAATTTTTTTTTTCGACTGAACCTATCGAGTGGGATATCAAAATAAAGGTAATTAAAAGGAGATTACAAAAATATATATGTTTCATATGTTAACGCTCAATTTTAGAAAAAATAATGCAATAAAACATGTTTTTATAATAGGTACTACAGTCGGGTTGTTTGAATTCTTTTAAAAAATACCTTGTTTACTAAGGGTAGTATTTATAATCAGCTCTCAAGAGTGACAGCGTGTTTGAGTTTGTATCAGAAATGTCATTTCAGTACAAAACGACCTGTCAAATCCAAACTTAATATTGCTCTCAATCTTGAAATCGCTTTATAAATACGAGCCTTAGTGATAAAAAGCACAGTTAATAATGTGCGCGACCAATTTTTTTTGTTCTACATCGACACTTTTAATACTTTCACGTACTCTCGATCACTCAACGTTACATCATATTCCCACGACGATTCTCTGGTGTCGAAAATTTAATCAAATCTCACGATATCTGGAAAACCAATTACTGCGACCTGTTGAATTTATTCCACTCTTTTTCCTGCAGGGAGTAATATTTAAAATATTAGCATTTCCAATCGGCAATCTCTCGATCTAGTGGGATTGCCAGGCGCATTCGGTAGACTCAGCATTATTTATCAGCCGGGATAGGAATAGTGTTGGTAGAAAAAAACGTAGAAGAGCTGCTACATAACGAAACTAAAAATAGAGAATGTTACTTAGCCTTTGCGAGGTTAAGTTGAATACTAATTCCGGGAGCAAAACTAAATTGTTAAGTAACAATAATAATACCAACGTGTTTTGCGGGCCGCAAATTACTTTTTCTTTACATCAATGGAATTCAAATTTAGAAACCAGAAAATAATATTTAAATCAGGCCCCTGGTCTAACTGCAACAAGTCTCTGACCCACATGTTGAAGGACAGAAAGCAAAACATACATTAAAAAAAAAAAGATCTTCGAGATGGCACTGAAGCCGGCCCCGTTATACAAGTGTTTATTTAACTTTAGTTCTAGCCGCGAGCCATCCAACACTGTTTGGTGTCAAAACAAAGGTACAGCGCAGGTACAGAGTCCACTTTATAGAATAACTGCCTCCGTAGTCTAGTAGTCTGAGCCATGGGGTCCAGATCCGGAGGTCCTGGGTTCGATTCTCAGGAGGGCACTTACATATTAAACAATTTATTTTCAGTTTGCCTAGGGCAATGCAGGCTGTATCACCTATTGTCTGGAAGAAAAAATATTCCGCGCTTCGTTGGCATATTAAGCCATCGTCGGTCCCGGTCGCTGTCTTTGATAGTGGTCGTTACACAAACCAGGTCAGAGGTCTATTAGCCGTGCTATTAGGCGGTTTAAAAACTCTGTAACTTGTGCATCTTCGAGAAGCCGGCCCTGTTACACAAGTGTTTATTCAACGTTAGCTCCAGCCGCCAGCCATCTCACACTGTTTGGTGTCAAAACAAAAGTACAGCGCAGGTACAAAGTCCACTTAAGAAACAAACAGACAGACAGATATACGGAGTTACTTTCGCATTAAATATTATAGAATGGTACGAGAAAGTATGCATTAGCGTAGCTTTTATAGGATTTAGCTTACTATATAGACAGCTTCTATAGAGATATTTTCTCTCATTTTGTGTGTAAAAAGTTTAAAATAAAAGTACCTAATCAAAGTGAAGCTAAAAATTGAAAAAGTATCAAATATAGGTACAATAAACCAGTTAATGAGTGATTTATGTTTCAATTTCAACTTGAAATTGTGTAATTATTACCTACTGTGGGTGGCTATGTTATATTATTTTGATCGATTCACATGTTGATTAAATAAGTTTTCGGTGAAATTGAAAAGTTGTGCTTGTTCTGTTATGTCGAGTAAATTGAAAATTAATTAAATATTGAAAATGTTTGGACAGTTTATAATGGACTCCTATCGATACAATGAATGATGTGATGACGTTAATGTCTTTATTTTAATACAAAGAAATTACAAAGAATCTTTTTTAATGTTTTAATAAGCTTTACAAAAAAATATTTCACCCATAGGTTGCTTGAAAGAAATTGCTACGTTAGCAATAAAGCCGCCTATGTTGTACTTGTCTTTATGTTTTTATCTGTCGTGTTGTATGATTCGTATTTCTTAGTGCAGTAAAGTACATAAATATTTATATTATATTCTCTTAAACAGCTGTTGATATGACTATAAGAAACTGCCAGAGTTAGAAAATTTTGATTACTACTCTAGAAAAATGCCAAATAAATGCACAAGTGAGTAATATCGTGCCAAAAACAACAGTTAATTTAATGGCTAAGAGTATAAACAGTAACTCGACACACCACTTTAAAAAATAATGCACATGGCACGGAGCCAAACTCACTTTGTTAATTTAACAAAGAACAAAGTAAAAAGTTTTGTATAATATACGAGGTGTTATTTAGAACAATTTGATCTGTCTTGTTCAATATTTTGTCACTCAAGACGAAAAAAACGTTTTTTTCGTCTTAGGGGCATGGCAAATAGGAAGCGGTGCGGCGCGGGCGAGGCGGAGGCGCGTCAATTTTGTATGTTTCTATACAAAAACGACGCATCGGCGACGCAACGGCGCCGCACCGCTTCCTATTTGCCATGCCCCTAAGGTTCTTGATGCTTTGATTCTGCTTTTTATAATTACATGAGCCTCAAGATTAGGCTATTTGCGTTTTTTCTAGAAGTCTAATAATCAAAATTGTTCAGTTAAACATTTTAATTTTATTGGCAATGGGTATTTTCTTGACTCCTCATATTCGAGACAAGCAGAAGTAGCTCTGTTTATTCTCCCTTTGTAGCCTGAAGGTGCTTTGAATGACTAGTTTATTTAATATCGCTCTACCTTACACCCTGACTACTTTAAAACTCTCACGGTAACATATTTATTATAACCGTGGTTTTATATTTTTTTAATACCCTGTATATTTTGTTATTCATAACGTTGTTTCGTTGCAGTCCGCAAATTGGATATATTTCGTGGGTAGGTAGAACTATCGGGATTCCGACGCGTCAGCGAAAAACTAGTTTGAATGTTGGAATACAATATGGCGGGGCTAGGGTTGCCACGAAAATATGAATTTAATATAGGTATATTTGTTTTGCAATTGGGGATCGTCAATATTTATTTTACTACTGTTTGGCAAACACACAGCTTATGTAGATTGAGTTGTTTTATATATCACGACTGCCGCTTTGCTATATAGCTGTTTGTGTAAATGTACCTACACTACAGGCACATTGCCTTAGTGTGCGTGAGTTTTTTTTTGTGAGTTTGCTTTAGTAAACCTGTATTTACGCACACATGATGGGTGCGTGTCCGTGCACACAACACTACTACAAGAATATCCGAGCAGCAGTCGTGAGATAATAAATAGTATACTTAGGTACCAATATTAGCATATTAATATAGGTACCTAATATCTATCATCCCTTTTTGTGACCTAATGACTTTTTCGTGGGATGGTAATAAGATTACATAAATAACTTTGAAAACTAATAAACGTACAAGAAGGAAAAAAGTTATCTATCTAAAAGACACGTGTAACATTTTAAACAACTAAGATATTATACTCTAGGTAACAGAATTTTTTAGTATCTTTTTTCTATTACCATTAAAAATCAATTTTGATATTCTTTCATCACATGATTTTCTTCAAGCGACAACCCTACAGGTACCGATAGCAAACAAATCCGTGGCATATTGTTTTCAGTGGATGGAGATATGAGGCAAATCTGTTCGATCGCTCCAGATGTATTGCTTTTGCTTACCTTACCAACCGCATGTGAATATATTGAATACATTTACCTTTCTGTATTCAGGTTTGTTGAATATGTAATGCGTGTATCGATAAAGTTATTTAAATTGAGAACAAAACACAGTATAGGTTAGGTATACTGGTTCGTTTAAAATAATAGAAATTGTAAGGGACGGTACCTGCAAGGTAAAAACTTACACAAAAGAAAGAAAGAAGAAATATAGAGATAAATTAAAGATTACGGTGCAAAGCCAAGAAAACATTTCTTTGACCGTTATCTATAAATCCGTTTCATATCTAGTTCTTGACCAAAAATATACCTTCTTGTCAAAAGATAGTGGACAAAAATAGCTCTCGGTAAAATATTATGTTGTCAAATATATTGTGAAGCATTACTAAAATATGAATAAAAACAATATATTCTGCATGAAATGGAAATAGGATCTCTTCACTATAATACAAAAGTAATGCAATGAATGATGGGGTTATTCATGACATGACTTAGCTGGGCAACATGAATAATTTCCTTCTAAGTATTTTATTGTGTAACCGTTCAACAACATTTTCTTCTTCGAAAATCATTCCATTCTTATAAATTTTGTCGCAAACAATCTGTGTTATTTTAAAGTTTATATCTCCATTTGCTTATTTTCTCATAACTCGGTCAAAGTCGTTGAACTTCCAGCACACATTAACACACGACTTCAACAACGTTCATTCATTTTAAACATTCCCGTTCATTCCTTCATTCCAAATTCAAAATGCTATACGGATTTAAAACCAGCGCGTTTTAAATTCAGAACGCGAGTTACAGATACAGTAAGTTATGTAAATTGAGGATAAAATAGAATATATCTGCGTATGAGTGAGTTTACATAAATTCGCTTGGTATTATACCGGGTGACTCATATAGGTTGCTCAGTCAACTAAACTGACCAACTTAAAAAAAAATATATTCAGGAAATTTAAAATAATTTGTTATCCCCTACCTAAATGACCCCCTTGATCAGAAAATTTGTATGGGGAAACCAGTTTTTTCATATCCTGAAAGAGGTTTTTGTGAAAGTTATTCAGTTCCGTTGACTGAACAACACCTCAGTTTTGCGTTTGTGCACTTTTTTATGAAGCAGATATGGATGGGTGCACATGCACAAGCATACCTTGACTAGGCAGGCTGATTCGAATGCGAATTGGATACGAATCTAATATGGATGAGTGCACAAATGCCCTTACATCCGGTAGAATATCTCTGCATATAAGTGAGTTACATAATTCACTTTGTATTATAATGCTCCAGGTTTTGTTGGTAATGTGGCGCCGTGTGTCGTCTTCCGGTTTAAGCGGGGATGGAATATGAAATCAAAACAGGGAGAGGTCAATGAACCCACACGAGACGATAAAAAAAAATATAAGATACTGTAATTCTTAGGTACTTTGGTTTGGGTATATATGCTGATGATGTAATCAACTTTCTTGTAGAATAAAATATGTCAACGGCCTAATAACGGAGTTTCTGGCTTATTGTTCTGAGGTTTCTGGCACGGTTTTTATGAATCTCAGTTATGAATATTTCAAATTTTACTAAATCGTCAGCCAATCGCCTAAAATTGTACTAATTAATTATATTAAAACCTTTGTTAAGAATCTGGGTCGAAATTAAAACATTTTGGTGCTTTCAGAAAGACGACCTTTTGATTGATTTGCTACTAAAATTCCTAAAATATTCGACATAATTTTACTTTGATTACAAAGTAAATTAATTCCACCAAGTTTATGAATGTAACATTTTAATGAGTACATTGACCTCTTTTACTGTAAATACATCTTTTCCGGTGTAAATAAATTTGTTTGATTCATATATTAATCTTAAATTTTAAGTTTTACCTTTACATAACTTTTTATGAAGCTTTCTAAAAATAATTAATTAAGATAAAATTATCTATATAATTTAGGCGATTAGCTGACAACCCGTCACTATAGCAATATGCAATCAGCATCTGTATTAATCCGCAAAACTTGTCAGACGTGGCGGAACGACCTATGTTTGGGTCGTTTTGCTCTGCCTATCCCATTAGGGATAAAGGCGTGATTTTATGTATATATGTAAATAAATGATGTATGTACCTATATGGCCTAGACTAGACGTTTGAGCTTACTGAAACCTGTCATTATAGTACATATTTTATCAGGCAATTTATAAACTATGACAAGAGATTTTGAGGTCGTGATTTAACCATACAAAATAATGTCTACGAAAGATGAAAAAGATTGGCAGGCAAATTATATAAAAACCTCCAACAAAGTATTATACTTAGTAGTTATTGTAATGGTTTTATTTTGGAATGTATTTATGATGAAAACATGTCATCATTCATTAGATAAGTATCTGCTTACATGTTGTGTTAGTAAATATCTAACTAGAATTACTCCAAAAATACATTGAAATTCTCTTTAAGGTGTGAATTTTCATTAAATAATTATAGTCTGGGTTCCAATGCCCTTTTCATCTAGTAATTAACTAATGCTTGGGTCTAATCGCATTTGTGAAAACACCTTTGGAATTTATTTCTTAATTTAATTTTAGGTTTTCATTGAACTTTAGTGTTTTGCGTTCTCTATTAACACAACATTGGTATTGCATGTTGCTGATTTTTACATATTTTTGGTAAGATTTTGACGAAGTATGTTGTAGATTATTTAAGTTGACTGCGTCTGTGGTCTCATCGTTAAAAACCTTTGACTCTCTATCCATTGAAAATTTTGTAATGGACGAAAAATCACTCGAAAAATCTATACCATTTATAAAACTGAGTCAAAACCCAATTATCAAATGAACTTTTGTAAAATGAATTTAAGATGAATAATGGTATTTAATAAATTACTCTGAGAAAGTGTTGTTTTTGCCAAATTATATGAAATTTGGCAAGGGCCGTTATCTGGGCCATAAAACTGGCGGTGAAATGGAACAAGTATACTGAACAAATTAACCTTTTTTACCCGTGCTACTACCAAGCCTTACTATTTACCAGTAGTAAGATGAGATATTCATTTACCCGTGTTACTTAACTTGCTTGAATAACTTGCTACGTAAGCTTACATCTACATCATGGGGAGCATCTCCACAGGTTTTACGCACATCTGGCCTGGCACTCAGTTTTTCAGCGGGTGAGTTTGCGTGTCCAGTGTGGCACCGTTCCGCCCATGCCAAACAGGTAGACATAGCATTAAATGAAACGTGCAGGATTATAACAGGCTGCCTCAAACCAACGCCAGTCACTCTACTTTACCCTCTTGCCGGGATAGCCCCACCTGAGGTGCGAAGGGAAGTTGCTTGCTCGGTAGAAAAGCATAAACAAGAAACAGATTCGAGACACCCACTCCATAACACCAATGAGTGCAGATCGCGATTGATAAGTCGAAATAGCTTTCTTAAGTCAACTCTACCGATAGCTGACGACCCAGGTGAGGCCCGCCGACACTTGTGGTATAGAAAATATCCTCCTTCGTCCCACCACATAGAACCTGCAGAAAGGCTGCCACCAGGTCATAAATTACCCTGGTCGACCTGGAAGTCATTAAATAGACTACGGACACAGGTTGGCCGCTGCAGGTCCAACTTGACGAAGTGGGGATACAGTGACAACACAACTTGCGATTGTGGATCCGTGCAGACCATGTCACACCTACTAGAATGTAGTCAGTAACACCTGCACACTACAGGACCTGTATGATGCCACAAACAATGCTGTCGCCGTGGCAGAGCACTGGTCAAAATACATTTAATTGAACCATCGACACGACAGAAGAAGAAGACCCGTGTTACTACTACCTCGGCTCGACCATAGAACTACCGGCAACTATTTTTTCACTATAAGTAGTACAACTACACGTATTAAGATTTGAGTAGTCTTATCATTCAGAATTCATCAGTGATGATGATGATCCACTGTTAGGTTATCGACGTCTTTTTTTTTTCGCCAATTCTTCCGATCTTTTGCCTCCCGGGTGCTATTATCTGCTATATAATACTGTCATAGTAAAAAAATGCGAGGAGCCCATTGCCAAACGTAGACTGCGTCTGATAAGTGATAAGTTTAAAACTTATTTAGACAATAAATTTTTTTAAATCGCCTTTTTCCTAGCACCATCAATCTCGCAGATGTCGCTATTTGCAAATGAACAGATGCCCAGATATTTTGTAATCAAATTAGTAAGGAGTTGACGTCACTCTGATGTGTCGATTAACTCAATGGACTTAGAAATAGTCAAATTTGGAATATTTCTGTAAAATAAAAAGTTTATAATTAAACAAAAATATAGAACTTGGTAGTCGAATTTCTAAAAACTTGTGCAGTACAACTTATTTTATTAATTATTATATTATATTATTTATTTATTTTGCTTGTTATGATTATAATTTGTATTAATTTTATTTTCCTTTCTCTCCTTTTGAAGGTGTTCTGATTATTATTGTTATTAATATTGGCCGAGTCGTCTTGTACGTTCAGATACCGATTAAAACTTCACTAATATATTCTGGAGTTATAAGAAAACAATATTAATACCTAGGTATATCGCGTCATATCTTTTGTTAGGAAAACAGGTATTCAAATAGAATATGTACGTATACTGTATAGAACTAATTCAGAAGTCAACATTCTCAATATGAGCCCGTTGAACTGACTTCATAGTAAATTATTAAATTAAGTATTTAATATTCCTGCTGTGCTGTAAAATTCACAAACTTCTAACTGCTAAAAGTCTAGACGAAATTACAGCTGAATTTACAAACTAAAAACAAAAGATTAAACCTTCAACATGCAAAGTTGCGAAGTTTTGACTTTATCCAAGAAAAGTTCATTTAATTCGTCCTAAACATGCATATAGTTAATATTCAAATTTGTTTTTAAGAGCGTTTATACCGAGCGGTGGCGCCCTCACTCGTTAGAAAATCATATCTCGCAAAATATACTTTTTCTAATCTTTTTTCTGCTATTTCCTTAGAATTAGAGACTTAATGATTTTTTTTAAGTAATGAATCGAGGAACAAATAGTACCCCGCAGTTACTATCGAAATTATTACTAAAAGCGGGAATTTTTTGTTAGTTATGATTTTTTAACGAGTGAGGGCGCTACCGCTATAAACGCTCTTAATATTTTTATTATTATTTTTCAACATGGTTTATCTCAGGATAGTAAAAACGAAATCAACATTTTTTAACAAGACTGCTGAATATCGTAATTGTTTTAGAACAAAAGTACTTAGTCTTTATTTTTAAGGTAGGTTAAAAATATTAAATACTTTTGTGTAATGAAACGACGAATTCGAGAAATCAAGAATTCCGAAACAAAATAAAATTCCAAACTAAAGTCTTGTACAAAACTTGATATTCACGAAAGATCCTCCGGAGATGTCAAATAACTCAAAAACACAAAAGAATTCGCTCGTAGATTTCGATTTAAGATTCAAACAGTTTCTTTTGTATCTCCCAAATGTTGCAATTCACAGAGAAACCGTGAAATTTTATCACGAACCATTGTGCTCTGATTTTATATTGCAGTAAACAAATTGACGATAAAAAAAAACAACGTTACAAGCAATACTCGTTATGGGTTAAGATGGAATTGCCTCAAGCTAGAGACACTGTGGCAAATATAAAATAAAACTCAGGAAATTCATGAAAATCGAATTCCATTTAGGTATATTTTATTTTTTAAGATTTGTCGCAAAGATTATCAGAAAATAGTAACTACTTTCAATTAAACAACGACCGTATTTAATTTGTTAATGGCGGGAGTCGGGACTAATCATTGCAACTTATTCTCAACTACTTAGTTTATAGCATGTTATCCGATTAACCCTCAATAACATTATTATATTTCAATATTTTCTAATTTCTTGCTTATTCATAAAAATTCATACAAGGAAAAGAGTTTTTCTTGCTGAAAAAAACCTACTGAAAGAAAAAAAACATTGAACCTTACATTTTACAACAATAGCGGCTTCAAGGCGCAGCATTCACAAGGCTGTGGGGGAAGGGTCATGACCTGTTTTATACCATCATAACTTGCTCAGCACTGGGAATTGGTTACAGCATTTTTGTGAACCATTACTTAGAGTTATTGTGTTTTATGAATATATTTTATGTAATGAACTTTTTGGCTGGTTAAATGGGTTATATGAAAGTCAATGTCTTTTTTGCTTCTTTGGTATAACTTCTTCTTTTTATATTGTTTTAATTTAACATATATTTTAACTGTATATTAAGTTCCGTTTTCAATAAAACTTATAACAGTAAATTGATACATTTAACACTTATATCCTAAAATATTTTAATTCTATTCTCAAAACTAATGTAAGAGCATTTGATACGATAGTTCAAAAAACTTTTTAAAATAAGTTCTGTCCTGCAACTTAATTGAATTAAATAAAGAAGATAAAGAAAAACAGCTGCATAAAACATCTGAGCTCTTAATTTTCTAGTCCTTTATACCTAATTCTTTAAAAGAACATTTTAAATTAATTTAGAAACTTGTTTACCGTTATCGCGAACATAATATAGTTTTCATGTGCACTAAAGCATTATT
The DNA here is from genome assembly GCA_029255725.1 of Scrobipalpa atriplicella. Lineage (NCBI taxonomy): Eukaryota > Metazoa > Arthropoda > Insecta > Lepidoptera > Gelechiidae > Scrobipalpa > Scrobipalpa atriplicella. The sequence continues at coordinate 40,151 of JARACY010001796.1, forward strand.
TTATTTCTTAGCATAAAAAGCTGTTTCAGCCAGACTAAAACACTTAAAATTTTAAGCAAAGTAAATTTTAAATAACTACAGAAATATCTCTATTGTGTTAAAGCTAATATGGACTATAACCAGACTATAACGGAACAATAAGATCGTGTCTACAGCACAACTTGAACATTACTGTTTTTTTTACTTCGTCGTTAATATATACTGCAGTGTTATGCTACAGGATGTGGTGTTACATGTTTATTTTTCCTAAAGACTAGACTTTTTTTTCTGTTTTAAATTTAAGTCTAGGTCACCGGAGCCCGGCGCCAAACAGCTTGCTGTGTTCCGTCGATGCGTGAATGTGCCAGAGCCATACATAACAGGTATTTTCTGGGTAAGTTCGCTCTATCATTGACTCTGACACTGACATCCCTGACCTGTGAAGTCGAAATCAAAATCAAGAGTAAACCCATCGAAAAAAAAAATAGATATTGTACTTCATTCTGTAGATGCGTAAAGTAAAACCATTAGCAAGATAATTTCGTTTCTGAAACTTTTACATTACACTAGTTTTAAGATGCAATAACTGTTTGTTGGAGTACAATGTTACAGACGCAGTGAAATTGTTCTCAAAAGTTATCTGTGTAAATGCAGTGCTTACAGAAGTGTGTATTTTGCAAATAAATTTAATAGTAGAAACCAAGCTTAGGTTTGACTGATGGTAAGTACTTAGTACTAGAATTTTCAAGACTAACAAGATTATGAGGAATCTTTATGAATCCAAAATAACTAATACTTTGTAACCAAATTTCGATATAAAACAAAATTGAGTCGTACAAACAAACTGACTCCTATTAATAATTTTTTGAAGGTTTAATTTAGAAAGTGTCAATTACAAAGGAATGATAAAATGTAAATTTATAGATTAAAAGTTTAAATAAGCGTTGTGGAAGCTAGAAGAAGAAGAAAAAGAAAGTCGAGAAGAATACTGGTTTGAGTGTCAAGTTAGCTTATGTACGTTTTGCTTAAATTCGATAAAAAAACAATTCTATAAGATCTGCAATTTTTCGTGCTATTTTCATAAATAGTTTTGTAATTTATCTCCGAAAAGACGGATAATCTTGATAAAATTCGGCTCAAGTGGAAGCTGAGCTTCGGCTTATAATCGAAGCCTTCAGCTCAGTAAGTCGTTAGGTGGTGACACTGAATCATTTTTATCGTAGGCTGAGCAGCGCTAAGAAATATTACCGCCATTTATCACGTAAAGGAAGATGGGAAAGAAATAAAGATGTTCTTGTAACTATTGGTTTTTTTTTTATATTGCGATGGGTTTTCTCTTGACTCTAGTCAAGGTCAGTGGTGATCGTGACAGAGTCAATGATAGAGCAAAATCTGCTAGATTGAGCGGCACTGACTTTCTCTCACACCAAAATTTTATAACTTTTGGTTTCTCGTAGTAATCCGCTACGCCATATATGTGTCTACGCCGTAGCAGATATCGTAGTAAAGCTGTGCAAAAAATACGAAAGAATGATGAGCTCCCAGGATATCATTGATTTTGATCTCCCTTTAGACAATTAACCACTACAAAGCTTGTTTGTTGGAGTTTTCATTGGTTTGTTGTGTATTATTTCCAGTAATTTAAAATATTTATACTCGCGCCTGATTTTGTTGTTAACGCAAAAGTATTTTGTGTTGCCATACTTTCACGTTGCCTTTAATTTTTCATCAGGCGCTGCATTATTTCCCCATAATCGTGTTCGCGTGATGACGCGACTAGTAATTCGGCTCTCTGAGGCACACTACTGGGCACGGTTCATAGAGCTACAGTTTGATATACATTGCTTAGCCTCTGTGGTCTAGTGGTTTATGCTCCATATCTGGAGATCGTGGGTCCAATTCTCACGGTGGGGAAAAGTTGATAATTTAGTAAGTTTTTCTAGTTTGATTGAGACAGTGTAGCTGCTATTAGGTTTTATTCGACCTGAAAAGAAAAAACGCCTGATAGAAAAAGATTACGCAGCGGATTAGCCAATGAATCAACCTGATATCATTAAAGCAGGATCAAGAGCGGAGAAGGCAGTTTAGAGCGTCCTGAAATTAAGTGGGATGATGATGTACGTAAAGCAGCAGACACAGATTGGATGAAAACGCCTGAAGACTGAGCTCAATGGTCAAGCATATTCGTATGTGTTGCTGCTCACTTTGCTACAGTCTATACAACGGCGTAGCGTCTTGCTACGAGATTGATAAATCGCCGCATCTGAGTTATCTTGAGGGCATTTTTTGATTGGTATCGCTATAGTGATACTGATAAGCTGACAGTTCGTCAGCCCATCTCCTAAATTACAATACAGTTTTTACAGCATACAATTTTTACAGTATGCCCAGGAGGAAAAGCAGCTGGCTGGCTTTATCTTTTGCTCCCAGTCCAGCATGAAAGTACACTGTCCGCTGCGAAGCAATACCAGTTGTTATGGTGTCATAGTAGGGCTCACGCACAAATGCACAAAATTTTGACTAAAATGGTCATCTGTCTTTTTGTATCTTGATGGTGACAGAACAGCAATAATTTTAGTTAAGATTTAGTTAAGTCGTGTTTTCACCAAATCGATAGCATAACTGACGGTGTAATGTACATCGAATTGAACTACCGAATGGTAGTTTTAATCGTGCCCCGGTGGAGCTCGTTCGTTGCACTCCCGGAACTAGGTCGCGGTAACACCCCTTCGTTCGCCAGTTTTGGTTTCTGTTTGAGGCCTGCTTTTAGTAATGTGTTATGTTTTTTTTTTTCGTTGTATCGGATACGTGGCGTGTTTACGTTATTGCATTTGGATTATTTTTAATTTAGTTTATGGATTATAAGCACATAAACTAAGTTAACAGCAACATATATCAATGCAGTCATAGATTAATAAGCTTAGGTACTAAAAAATGCGATATGTCCTTCAAAATTTGTGAGATGTGGCTTAAAGGCAATGTAAAATTAAATGTCTAACTTAAATAAGAAAGTATTCTACGCAATAAAGTTATTTCTTGAAAGTTTGTGAAGACTTAATGGAATCCTTATTTTTAAATTACATAGAGACAAAGATACTTAAGCAAGTAGCTGTAGATAAATTATAAGATTTTTTTTTCGTAATGTCAGGTTAAAAATTAATTCCTATGTTTTATCTAAATTCGTATCGTATTCGTACTTGACACGTTAAAATAGTAAAATGAGTGAAAATTATCGCGAGTGCAAAAAAAATTATAGGTTACTTGTAATCGTTAGGTAAATGTTGACGCAAAATATTTACTAAGTATTCTTTTGACTGCATACTCACAGATAAGTAGGTATTTCTATTCTTAAAGAATTCTCTCCCGATTCGCCTATTGACAAATTTCTTCCAAATAATTTAGGTCTCTTCGGACCCGTGACGCTTTCTCCCGTAAAATAAAACAAAACATTGTGAACGCGTGCGTATTTTCTAACATTTGTTGACATCTTTTTTGTTCGACGTGAAATCTAGAGCTCAAAATATTTTTTGTGTTGGCAATTTATGAAAGTAATTTATTAGGTTTTGTGACAGGGTATGTGTTGGCTAATGCTGCGCCGTCCTACTATTTTGTGAGAGAAAATATGATTTACTGTTAGGTTATAATATAATATGTACCTGTCTAGGGATTAAAATTTTCCCTTTTTTGGATGCCGTGACGTGAATGCTTTGTATTGCGTGTTCCAATGGATTAAAGGATTTATGCTGATTGACAAAACAACAAAATAAAAGCGCTTAATGTTAATATTTAGTAAAATATTCTTTTACGTTGAGCGCGGTTGAGCCTGTGGGCTTTGAACCATATCTAGTTACATTTCGTTTTTGTGAACGTGCTTTTCAAAATAAACCTTTGATTAAAAGTGATTCTGCTTGCTTAATTATTGTATTAATAACATACATAATTGGGTACTTGACTGGGTAGCTTAAAAAATTCAAAACGTTTATACTTAAAACTGATGGCTAAAATATTGTGGATTTCATTCATCATTTAAAAAAAAATGCACATTTCGATTTTAACAATCGAATTAAAAGTATATATGTTATTGATTTGAGTAGTCAATATTTACTAAAATGTGACGTCATAATTTACTATTTTCATACAAAAAAGCGTTTTTGACATTTCATAAAAAGTTGCTGATTTGACTAGTTGGAAAGTAGCCAACTGGGTACTTGACTGGGTAGCTTAAAAAATTCAAAACGTTTATACTTAAAACTGATGGCTAAAAATATTGTGGATTTCATTCATCATTTTAAGAAAAATGCACATTTCGATTTTAATAATCGAATTAAAAGTATATAAGTTATTGATTTGATTAGTCAATATTTACTAAAATGTGACGTCATAATTTACTATTTTCATACAAAAAAGCGTTTTTGACATTTCATAAAAAGTTGCTGATTTGACTAGTTGGAAAGTAGCCAATTGTATTATTAGAAGCCATATAGAGTCGTCAAATAAAACTTACCACATCACGTAGTTTTAAACGATGTTCTTTAAAAACTTTGACAGTAATAGGGTTGCTAGTACATGCGCTATAAAAAGATCCAAGTTGCGACAAAATTTCCCAACTTTTCGGGTAATTATTATGAAGAAAAGCAGGGTGATCCGAAGAATGATTTATAAGAAAAGTTTCGTGAACAACAAATTTGAGCAAAACGATTGAATAAAAGTTAAAATATTTTTTTAATAAATCATTGTTCACAAGGGTTTTGTATCTGAGAGAAAATAAATTCGTATTTTCTATCTTAAATTATTAATTTTGCGTTGATCTCTTTGATTTATTCTACTCATTGTTGAAAGAATAATGTGTTTCATGTCGAAAAAATTGGCATGAACTTGACCTTTTTTATTTATGGTCTTGTAAGCTCATTTCTATTGTCCTCTAATCTAGAATCTTGAGGTGCTATCCAAAGAGAACTTCTTTATTTTATTACAATTTCATTCACAGATTTTATCGAAGATACTCGTAGTGAAATCCCAAAAAGATTAACCTCAAAGTCGCATAACACAGTTTTCCTTAATACCGTATTAGAATAAAAATATAGATCACTATCATCATAATCCGATATCGAAAATATATTTTTTCTCTATATTCAATCGTGTAACGATATTCTTCAGTAATTTTCCACAAAATATGAGATCATAAAAATATTTGTACAGTCTAAGGCCCGTATTTATAATCAGCTCTCAAGAGTGACAGTGAGTTTGAGATCGTATCAGAAATGTCATTTCAGTACAAAACGGTCTGTCAAATACGAACTTAATATTGCTCTCAATCTTGAGATCGCTTTATAAATACGGGCCTTACAAATCTCTGAAATACTAATTGCATTTAATTATTAGAATAATACGGTACCTACCGTGTGGCTTTTGAAATTAAACTGAGTTTAGCCCATCTATTTACATCCTAAAACCACAACTCTTCGTGTAAAACATGATTAAATGTAGGTATTTCGACGTGTTGGCTCAAGTTACCCAGGTTAAAACACACCTGGGCCCTCTGACCTACATATAGTACAAACGGAACGCACTCCAGTGCCCCCCACCCCCTTTCAGTGAAAGGGCAACGTGAAGAGGGAGGGGGAGTGCTGTCATCGGTGAAATGACTGTTTGATGAAATGTGGGTTTTAGTAGAACAAGTATGCGTAATGATGATGGCGGTGTTCCGTAATCTATACTCGTAGTACTTAGTGTTTCAAGCCAAGCCAAGTTCAAGCCAAACGACAGAAATGGCGGGAAGCACCATGTGTATGTGAACCACTTGAAGTGACTTTTAACCCCTTTATAACTCAAAAACTATTTAACATAAACATAAAAACATAGACATAGACATTTTGTATGGGAACGACAAGATTTCAAGAGTATTTGATTATAGGGTTTTGGTTAGTTTATACCCTCTTTGTAAATCGCATTTTCCTTTTTGTGTGAATATCTGTTCAAAAACCAAGCCGGCTTTTAGGTACAGGAGAAGTAAAAGTGGGTCATTTTCATCAAAATGACTGTCGTTGTTCGACATTAATGGTACCTGCTGAATGCGGAACATTTTCAATACTAGAAATTTCTCTAGAGAATAGGAATGCAAAAAATATGTGAGATGTTTTTGTGTTTTGTGCTCATCGTTGCGGGCAGAAGACGAAATCTGGGACAATACGAAACTGCTTCGTCATCTCAGGTTAGGTGTTATACTGGCTGTCTCTACGGTCTGGTAGTTTAAGCCTTTGTTTCATGATTCAGAGGTCAGAGATACGTTTCCCACAGAGAATATACTTATGTGTAGATCCAATGCCTTAGAGAGCATATTAAGCTGTCAATCCTAGGAGCTACTGCTGATCAGAGGCGTTATTCGAATTCTATTTCATAGAATACCTACCATAATTTATCAAGTCATTCGTCTACTCAAAAACTCAAAAGAAATAAGTTCTGTACATACACAAAGGAAAGTAGGAAATTCCGAAGCACGGATTATAAGGGACATGGTGTTAGGGACAGCTCCCCGCAATTTGATAGAGCTTGCCCTGTCAACCAAACTGAGCAATATCAGTTTTCTGGAAACTATCCCTTACACCCGATATAGAAATCATCTCACAAAAGCATCTCCTGTGAATACTGCAAATCCGACTGACAACAGGTTATACGCATAGTTCATTCGGCATACGTAATGCAGTTTAGAAAGGCCACTGCTCTCAAATGCTCACGGTAATATGCAGACCAAATGACGGTTCGACATTACCAGCCGCCGGCGACATGCGAATGTGAATGCAAAATGCCAAGAGAGGTATGTTTCACGTCGAATAATAGTGTTCGACAAAGCTTTTTATGAACGTGGGTGGGGGCGCTGCGTTGTATACGGGCTGTAAGGGACAGCGTACCAGAAACTGATAGGGGTTGCTCAGTAAACGAAAGTTCATCTAAAACGTTGTCGTATTGGTAGTGCAAAATGGAAACGAGAGCAAAAACACTTTTGTCTGTTTGTTCGGGTTTTCGTTAGAGTGACGTTTTGTTTTGCTTGTATGGATAAATAGATTTATTAGAAAAATTATGTGACTTCTAGAATACATTTCAATAATGATAAGGATAAGAGATTTTTCTTCATGTCATGTAGTTTTCGAATAATTTATTTACCGAACTTGATTCGAATTTCGAGTATCTCTATTAGCACGAAATGCAGTTCAGTTGACCGCAACATCACCGCAACTGATTGGGCACTTGCTGCCTAATGGAGACTAACGATTGTGGTGACATCATGACTGTTAGTACATTATAGACAGAGCATGTAGAAGTGTTGACGACTACCTAGTTATATAGGTACTACACTGACTTAGTTTCAGGTTCACTATTAGAAACCAAGACAAACGCTTAAAGTCAGAAGCAAGGAACCATTTTACTTGTCATAAGCAGATATAGACTGAATTCTGGAAAACAAAATTAGTACATTCTGAAAAGTGATAAATAAAATCTTCAGAGCCCAATAATTACCACTAAGTATACACAGGCAGTACGTTATATTTTCCAAAAGCACAAATGAAGTTATATTTTCATGCTGCTTTTAATTTTAGTGACTCAGGTTCAGTAAAGGTTAAATTTTCTCTTCAAAGACTATGTTATTACCATTAGTCCCTAAATTCTTTGTCCCAGTTTAGTCACATAAATTGAATTTAAGATAGAAAACGTAGCATGAAAGAGATTACTGCACTAATTTTCTTTAGGAGCTCACTCTTCTGTGTAAAATGGGCATTGGGACGCAATTAAATGTGTCATTCCATTGCTAAAATAGCAAATTATGGCTCTATTTCAGAGCATCGGGATTAGTAACTGAAAGAATAGACAGTTTATTTGGGTGAGTTGGGCACTAAAACAGAAGTACCACGTAAGGACTGCTAACGCCGCAGTTCAAAATTGTGTGTTAACTGTCGCACTTAACTCTCACGAGTGAAGTAAGCGCGTATTTTTACCGAATACCGGTCAATACCGAAACACTTATTGCAAATAAGACACAGAAAAGCAAGTTAAAACGTACCGCGAGTGAAGTGAGCGCGAAATTTCTATGTTTTTAAATAAATTAAGAATCAAATCTTCCTCGTCCGGTTGGCAACTATACGCGAGTGAGTTGACACTGGTGCGGGTTTTCAACTTGAAGATAAGACAATACTCACCATCAGTGCTGGGGCGCTCGCAGACGAAGTAGTTATGCTCCCGGCAGCCTCTGTCGTTCCACATGAAGGTAGGAACAGCCGGCGGTGGTCTCGGGGGGAACTCCCGGCGCGCCTCCACGCAGTCCTGGCCCGAGGTGCCGTCGTCGTTCGGCTGGCTGCTGTGCTTGCGCCAGCCAGGGAACCAGTCTGCGGACAAGCATATTGGAATGGTAAGTAAATAAGTCATCTAATTGATTGAAGTATATTAACATTTACTATGTTATTATATATTTCTGTCCATGATTTGTAACTAAATTTGATACAACGACATGAAAGTGGAAAAGGCGCAAAAAACAGTCGAAATTAACGTTGTTTTTCATTATAATTACAATAAATTATGTATTCATAAGTTGAGTATAAAAATTCCTAATTAATTCCTTAAAGGAAGGAAAAGAAGTTTTTTTTTTACAATAGCTTTATTAAGAGGATCGTGTTTTGATTAACATCTTCAAAAGATTAATTAAACGTAAAGAGGTTCAGGTTGCTCTTATAATTACAAAGTTTAAGATGTTGGAGTTGAAGCTGTTGAGGTTAGGTTCCGTCTAAATGTAAAAAATCTTTAAACGAGCAGTAAGTGTTCTTTTAAATTTAAGTTTCTCCTTAATGGTCTTTACTTAAATAAAAAGTCTCTGATATCAGTATATAAAGAGTCGTTACTGTCTGTCTAAAACCCAAAAGAAGATGTAAAATAAATAAAATAAGTAAGTTACGGTTTCTTAATAGCATCGGGATATACGGGGTGTAGGGACAGCGTACCAGAAACTGGGAGGGGTTGGGTCAACGAAACTGAACAACTTTTTACCAGGAAATTCTTTCAGGAAATGATAAAAAAATGGCATTTCCTTACAAATTGTCTGATTTTGTATGGGAATATCATTTTTTTTTAATTTTCTGAAAGAATTTCCTGGTAAATGTTGTTCATTTTCCTTGACTGAGCAACCCCTTTCAGTTTCTGGTACGCTGTCCCTTACACCCCGTATAGTGTCGTTTGCTGTATAAAAGATAGATTGCAGCTGCTTTATAACGTATTTCGTTTACCCAGCAGTACTCTAAAAAATTATTTCCCCCCCCCCCCCCCCCCCCTCCTTCTACCGCTTCCCGCCGATTTCATCCCAACAGAGACACTCCGGTTTCAATTTAAAGGCCACAATTAATTCCCTGAGGCAAAAACGCAATTTCTCGAATATTCCACTAATGATTCGCGGTAGATGTTCAGATGTTCACGCTGGAGAGACTTTTCTGAATAAAGTGAAAACTTTCTTGATTATTTGAGAATAACTTTCAGTCGAGTATTTTTTTTTAATTATTCTCATTCTGGAATATCAAATGGTGCATATTCGTGTTGTTGTTCTTAATTCTTAATATTTATTAAAAAAAAGAGTAAGTGTTGTAGAGCGTTTAGATTTTGCTACTCTATCTATCCTGTATGGATACTCTTGTATCCATTGGTTGTGTATTAAGGGGATCCCCGGTGCCGCCAGCGCCCTCATCAGTTAAAAAAATCATTACTCACTGAAAATGCAATGAATCAAAAATCCGGTAAACCAGATTAAAGAATAGGTACTGAAGTTTGTTTTAAGCACTATAAATTCATGATTTAGTGTTTACAGCAGTTACATATACCAAAAGTGCTAAAAGTGGCCGTTTTTCGCAAATTTTCCTTCTGTTACTACCAGGAACTATGAATTGCAACTTTATGATGTTCTAAATTATCTTCTTTGCTTTTATTTCAATCTGGTTTACCGGATTTTCGATTAATTGCTTTTTCAGTGAGTAATGATTTTTTGACTGATGAGGGCGCCACCTGGCTCAGGGTAGCCCCTTAAAGTTATAGTTAACAGGACAAATAGCCATTTTTTTCATCATTCACGGATAAACAACAACATTAAAAATTGCAACACGATTTAACCGTAATTCTTTTTTTATAACGCGAAGAAAATCTACAGCTACCAAAAACGCAGTTATTCGCACAAAGTAAAAGCGCTATTAAAGAGATATACGGTCTCTTATGCGACTGTTATATCGCTATTCGCACGCTCTGCTACGTGCTACGGAATCTCTACAAATATGCTACGAAATGTCTACAACGCGTAGCATAAGCGTAGCATTTGGTCTGAAACTATTTATCTCACAAGATTCTCATAAGATAAGTTTTAATTATCCGAATGAGCTAAGATTCCGTTATTCCATGATAGTTGTCGAAAATATTACAGCGCAATCCAAAGCAAGAAAAAATATCTAACTTATTACTACCAAAAACTTGTTGTTCAAGGACTTATGATATTCTAAACACTTCACAATTTAAACAAACACCTACGCTCCACATCCAAAAGTTTGCAAACCCCAAGTTATGCCACATATTTGGAGTCGGAATATCAGCGAGGGTCACCCAGGTCGCAAACTTATTCGGGGTCAATTCACATCTGGAAGCGACGCGACATGGCGCGCCCTTTTCAAGTTCTGTCGGTGAAATGTATATCTTTTTGCATAGATAGTTAATAAAGTTCAATTTTGTAAGTATGAAATTCTTAAAAAGTTGGTCGCGTCGCGTTGCTTACTGGTGTGAATCGACACCCAATTCTGTGGTGGGAAAGTAGTTAAAAGCTAGGCGGTCCCTTGTTGGACCTCCTTTCGAAGTCACAATAATTGATAAGAGTGAAATAAGAACAAAAAAATACGAGGGTAGGAATAAATTTATCCTTTTCGGATTTAGTGATGTTATTTATTGCAATTTAACTATTATCGTAATAATAAATAAATAAAAATAGAAACCGCCAAAAATGTGACACCATTTCCTTATTTTCAAAAAATAACAAGTATTCTTTCGACTCTACAACTAAGCATTTCTACGGGAAGTAAACTACGCGCAAATTTCACGGAATTTAGCTGCAAAACCAGTTTATCCTTGTTTATCCTACACGTAGTTACGTTTAACCTACGTTGCCTACGTTTTAACTGCACACGTGCGAAGTTAGAAGGTGTTGTTTGCATCGTAACACTGTTCACGGCATTTTACACGTTACGTTAAATATTTTAATAAATTTTGATAAAAGCCGTAGCTGAGTCTCAGGCTCGCAATCCAAGAGTCATCGGTTCGAATCTTACGGGTTTACACAAATTGAAGGCAATTTAACATTTCAAATGATACAACTAAACTAACTTATCTGTAATTTTCCATCAAGAGAGAACAGAAAGGGACAGCAATAATTTTAGTAGAGATCTAGTTAAGTCGTGATTCTTACCGAATTGCCCTCATTATCAAGTTATCACTCTGAGTACTGTTCTCAGTTTCGTAAAGACAATGCAAACAGTAACATCTACGAGTATATTATTCAA